>JABFOV010002140.1:0-21161 GCA_022817685.1 Aradophagus sp. ZL-2020 | reverse complement strand
GATTACAGCAGTAAATAAGAATATAACATGTAATTATACTTAATATAAGCAGTTATAAAAATGTCTTCATCTAATTTGACAAATATTATTTTTAAAATGAAAAGAAATAAATCTTGGGTGCAATTAAATTTTTAATACAACTCAATAATTAAATACATTATTTTATTTATCAAAGCCAGGCTTGATAATTATTTTATTGATGATCGCAAAATTTGATAATTTATTATAAACCATTTTGTAATTAATAGAGAATTATGTGGTAAATTATTAATTTTTTTTACGTTTATTTAAATCAAATGTAAATATGTACTAGGTTTGAATATTTTTTCTGATTTTAATCAGCTTCTTTTAAGAAGCTATGATAATACATAAAAATTAATTTGAAACTAAGGTTTTTTTTATTGAAATACATTTTTATGAGGTTCTTATAAAAAATACTATTTCATTTTATAATGTCTTCTCTGAGTGCAATCAATTTTATTTTTTCCTTAACTATTTTTTTCGTACTTTCGCATAAAAAGTATTTGTAAGTGTCATGCAGATTACGTTTAGCGATTTTTTCTTAACATACCTTATAGAAACCGACCAACAGGATTAGGATGTGTCAAACAAGTAAAACTTCGTAATCCGCAAAACGTTCTCGGCAAAACCATTTGCGAACATACAACCGGAGATATCATCTTCGATTACATTTATGCCTCTGTCCCCTCTCCTTCGTACCATGACACTGAAACTATTCTAATATTTTTTTTTTTTAATTTGCCACTTCCACCCCTGTGATTTCGTAAATTCATACTTGTTGCGATTCATGGCATAACTAATATCTTTGACCAGTGATAAACAGACATACAAAAAATGCTGCTAAAAAAATCGCAAAATTAAGGTCACCTTTCTAAATCGCTCTTCATTATCAGCGAACATTATTTCATCATGCAAAAAGTGCTCCAAAATCATAGAATCTAAGAAGAAATTGTGCCGGACAAATTTTATATTAATGTTCAAACTTCCCTGTCATTTCCTGAAAAGTATAATCAATGTCTTGATACTTTTTTATCAATTACATCTAAAGTCGTGTATTCCAATTATCACTAAGAAATAATTTCAAACTCTAAAAAGAAATAATTTTATGTTGCAAATAACGTTATTAACTTCCTGCAAAGTAATATAAATAAAATTTGGATTTTGATTGCGGGTTATTATATTATTTTTCTTCATAGTACCATGTATAAAATCTATGAATTACAAGAATGTATTTTTATTTTCACATGTTTTTGAAGACCGTCGTCGGTACTGTTATTAATTAATTTTTTGCACAACTCTTTCCATCATTTCTCATGTCAGACGTGAAGGATGATTGAAAATATTCAACAGTCTCCCGGAGGATGATTTCAAGCTGATTCCAGGTATCGGCGCAAGGTCATTGTTACACGGACTCGCGCGAGCTTATGCATTACAGTTGTCCGCGCTAATCGACCGTTTAAATTGATAATTCCTCGCCTCGGATGAGCACCGCTCGTTTATGAAAATTCAATGATCGATGCCGCGCGGTGGCGATTGTTTACGCGGCAGCGGATCTCCTTCCGCCGATACCCTACTTTCGACTCCAGCGCGGCAATCTTCCAGGGATCCGACCCCCGACCTCGCGTTATCGCGACGCGATACGCCGACAAGCGGAATTCGACGTTGATTCGTTTAAACGCGACTTTAATCGGCAGTTACGGTTTTCCCGGTCGCCTCGAAGCCGAGGCTTGTTGTCTCTACGACATTTTTATGCGCGAGTTCGCTCAATCGCATTGTGTTTGGGTGGAATCGCCTCGCATCAATTATGACCGAGCACTGTTGACGAAGCTTTTCCAGGGACGATGAAATCAAGACTATTTTGGTTTCTGATAGAAAGAGGGGAAATGCTGGACGATTAAAGTGGATATTTAAAAAAAAAAAAAAAAAAAATACACACACACGCACATTGAGATGCCTGGGAGAAAAAGGTGCAAGACTTTAACAGCGGTGTTGTTGGATAATTCTAGTGAAGTGGACTATCAAATTGATGGTTTTCAATTCGATCAGCTTCTTAACTTCTAGGGTGCAGTAGTATGAAATATTATTACAGCATCATGGTTTGAAATTATTTTTTAAAGCGCAAAAGTCAAATTTGGGTATGAATTACACTGTTGAAACAAGTGTCTCATTTTGAAACATTTTTCGTGTCAATATAAAAACTTTATAACAACTCAAATTTATAAGGATTGGAACGGTGGTGTTTTAGGTATCAGAAGTGTTTCAAAAAGAGGCGTTTATTTTTATAATTGCAATTTCCAATCAAGGCCTTTTAGTTTGTTTTTATGCAAATTTATATTTATGTTTTTTTAAATGCTAAATTATAATAATAAAAAAGGAATAATGATAAAAAAATAATGTTTTCTTTGCAAATTTTAAATTTGTTGAAAGTGTTATCAAATAGGAACTTTTTTATCAATTTCTTTACTTCAATATATACAGAATAAATCATTAGTGTAGATTAAAGTACTTTTTTTACGTTTTTATTACTTTATAATGAAATTGTTCATTTAAATTGCATTCTAAGAATGTACTTAGGCGATTACTTTTAATGATAATTTTATAACTTCCATAATTATCGGTTAATTGATTGCTTATGACTAAGTAAACAGAGGATAACGGTTTCCCAGACATATCATACTTATGCGTGACTAATAAAACTGAATCATATCGATTAAACTTTTCTAACATTGTTAAGTACAATTCTGATACTTCCGGAGAAATGCCTGAATTAGTTTCTACTTAATTGGTAAAGTAAAAGTAGTTGAATAAACATAAATGTATAATAAATAAATCTAAATATATTTAAAATAATAGTTGGATTCACTATTTTTAGCAAAAATATACATATTATTTTTATTTAGGATGATAAGGATAGTAAATGGTGGATTATGTAATTAGTTAATTGACTTAAGTAACGTATCAAACTCCTTATACTTATAAGTATTTATAAGAATGTCGAAAATTTAATATAAATAAGTAAAATGACAAGCTTAAATATAATTTTTACTTAATGAGCAAATAACTTAACTCTTGTTACCCAGTATTTAAACAGACAAGAATTTCCCAGAAAGTGCATAAACAATCATTCAAAATGCAAGATCAGTCAAACAAATTCTAGGAATATGCGTCGTAGACTGAAATAAAAACAATTTCTTGAAAAGTTGTTGCACTTTCATCCCAATTCTTATCATTGCAATTTTAAATAAACAATAGCGCAAATTCGATAAAATACGCGATAATTATTTTGATGTTTGCGGAAAATTGTTCATCGTTACTCAGGAAATTAAAATTATCTATTATTAAACTTATTGATTTAAACGGTATAAATTTTTCGTTTCAGAAACCCAGTAGCACAATCAGAATTTTCAACAGAGTAGATTTTTACACCGTTCATGGAAGTGATGCTTTGTTTGCGTCGCAGGAAATCTTTAAATCAACAGCTCATTGTAAAATGATTGGTGCTGGTAAACGAACCTGCTGCTTATCATTTTATTTTTCAATTTCATTTCTATAAAACATGATTTCATAGATCAACCAATTATTTTCAGAACCCAACAAAATCGAAGGTCTCGTCTTAAAACAAAATGTGTATGAGCAGTTTGTTCGTGACTTATTATTAGTGAAACAGTATCGCGTGGAAGTATATGTGTGTCAAGGCAATACGAAAAAGAATGAATGGGTAATCGAACGTTTTGGATCGCCTGGAAATATAAGTCAATTTGAAGATATTCTTTTCGGTAACTCCAACGAGGCTGTGGGTGTGTCCGTTATAGCAATCAAATTTACTTCTGACAGTAAATACAAAGTAAGATACAAATTAAAATTATAACGTTGTTCAACGAGTTTGAAGAATGTAATAAAAAAAAGAGCAAATTATATTATGCTAAATACTTTAATGCCAATCAGGAGCTACAAATAATGATACTGATTATTTTATTATTTTATTTTCGGTGTTTCTGGTTATTATATGCGTATTTATTTCAGATCGTAGGACTTAGCTGCATTGATGTCATCTCAACGACTATTTCTGTTAGCGAGTTTAAAGACGACGAGTCGTTTAGTAATCTTGAAGCTTTCATTGTCACATTAGCGCCAAAAGAATGCATTTTGATGCAAGGAGATACAAGTCCTGATTTCCAAACCATAAAAGATGTAAGATGTTTATTATAATTTCTAACATTATCAATATCTGCATAATGAGAATGTTTTCTAATCGTGACTTTTTAATTTTAGTTGATGGAACGCAACAACATAATGGTTACACTACGAAAGAAGTCTGACTTTTCAACTGATTCGTTGATTCAAGATTTGACCACTTTGATTAAATTCAAAGTGGGACAACAAAAGAATGCCCAAATTTTGCCAGAATTCAATTTATCTCTCGCCATGTCCGCTACGGCAGCTATTATTAAATATTTAGATGTAAAAATCTATTTTTATATTACAGTAATATTTCTATACGAAAAAAGAAATAGTTCTTATTAATACAGTGCGAAAAATTTGTGATTCAAATCTTATATTTTTTGTTTAATTGGTATGAGGTTTAGAAGTCTTCATGATATTCTGAGTTTAAAAACGCACTTTTCAATTTAATTTAACATTATAAAAATTCTCTTTCTGTTATATATTAAATTAAAAAATAACGTTTCCACGAAAATGATACAGAAATTTGACAGATTTTTATCATTGTAGTTAATGTCTGAAGAAGGTAACCATGCAGAATTCAATATTAACCAACTAGAGCAGTCGCGATTCTTACGGTTGAACGTAGGAGCGATTAAAGCTTTGAATATAGAGTATCAAAATGACAGTTCGAGTGGACACCAAGCAAACGCTTATACGAGTGTTTTAGCATTACTGGACAAATGCAGAACCGCGCAAGGTCATCGTATGCTTGCTCAGTGGATCAGGCAGCCTCTTCGCGACTTGTTGCTGATCAAGGAACGTCACGACGTTGTTGAAATTTTACTCAATGATTCAGACCTGTTGAATGTTCTGCACGAAGATAAACTGCGGCGGATTCCAGATTTACAACAACTGGCCAAAAAATTGGCGAAAAAGAAAGCTACTTTGCAAGATTGTTACAAGTAAGATAATTCATTTTTATCTAACTTATGTAATTTTAATTTATAAGATAAAATCATAAATATATTATCGAGATCACTGAAAAAAGAATTCCGTGTTGTTGCAATTCATATACTTCATTTAATTTATGAACTTACGTTCTTTAATATATTGAAATAATCTTACAGAATTTACTTGTGTGTATCGCACTTGCCAACTTTGCTAGAAAGTCTGTCATCTTCTTCCAATTCTGCCACACTTCAAGCAATGATCATAAATCCTTTAAAAGAGTTACTTATTGATATGAACAAATTTCAAGAAATGATTGAGCAAACTATTGATCTTGAAGCTGTTGAAAGAGGTGACTTCCTGGTTCGAGCAGAATTTGACGACCAATTAAAATGTATGTTATTCTTACTCAAAATGTCAAGGGAAGTAGAATTTATACTATTTATACTATTTTATATTGTTTGTATTTATTGTAGCCTTAAAAGAAGACATCGATGAATTAGAAAACGAAATTCAATCACAGCTGTCAAAAGCATCATCGCATTTAGGAGTGGAAGCTGGAAAAATATTGAAGTTGGAATCAAATCAACAATTGGGTTATTATTTTCGAGTTACTTTAAAAGATGAAAAAATAATAAGGGATAAATCGAAATACACTATTTTTGACTCCAATTCTTCAGGAGTAAAATTCCGAAGCTCGAAATTAAATGAATTGAACGACGAGTACATAGCTTTGAAAGAAAAGTACAGTGAGAAACAAAAGGAAGTTGTTCGTGAAATTGTTGATATAGCAGGTGCATAATTTAGATGATAATCATTATTTCATAATTGTATTAAAACAAAACTAACAAAACTTATGTAAAAAATAAATTGTTTTAGCTGGCTACAGTGACTGTATAAAATCTCTTGCACGAGTCACTGCTATTCTTGATGTCTTGACTGGATTCGCAATGGCAGCCCTAAGTGGGAAATTCAAGCATTATGTTAGACCGGAAATGTTACCAAGTGATGATGGAGAAATTCACTTGATTCAAGCAAGACATCCGTGCTTGGAATTACAAGAGGGAGTAAATTATATTCCAAATGATATTCATCTTGTCAGAAGTAAATATTATGATTTGTTATTTGTCATATAATATTTTATAAAAAATAAAACCGTTATTACACATTCTTCCTAATTTTAGAGGTAAATGACTTTTGTATTATCACTGGGCCAAACATGGGCGGAAAAAGTACATACATTCGAAGTGTAGCAGTCGTAGCTTTGATGGCTCATATTGGAAGTTTCGTGCCTTGTGAAAAAGCCAAAATATCAGTATTAGATGCCATTTTAGCTCGATTGGGTGCAGATGATTCTCAAGTCAAGGGAATGTCTACCTTCATGAACGAAATGGTGGAAACTGCAGCTATTTTAAAGGTATGTTTTAGAACACTTTACCAAAATATTGATACATATATTACGTACTGCGTATTGAATAATGGACTTTTGCTATTTTGACCTACATATTAAAACTGAAATTACCTATATATCTTTAAACATTTTTTTTAATTTCAGAATGTTACATGTAACTCTTTAGTAATTATTGACGAACTGGGAAGAGGGACATCTACTTATGATGGATGTGGTATTGCATGGGCAATAGCTGAGTAAGTGCAATTCTATTTAATTGCAATGTATCTAACAATACAGTAAATATTAATCAAGAGAATCTAACTTTTCAGTCATTTAGCTAGAGAAGTAAATGCGTTCTGCCTTTTTGCTACTCATTTCCATGAAATAACTCGATTGGCTGAAGAATTATCAAATGTAAAAAACTTCCATGTTAGCGCTGTTGTTGGAGATGAACAATTTGTTTTACTGTATAAAGTTCAACCTGGTATATGTGATCAAAGTTTTGGTATTCATGTTGCCAAAATGGCTAATTTTCCTCAAGATATTATCGAGGTATATGTTATTATAAGATAAAATATTAATAAATAAACTTTCAGACAAAATTTTTAATATCAATAGAAACAATCATATCTTATAATTGTTTTTTAGTTCGCCAAAAATAAACAAAACGAACTGGAGAATTTGCAAGGCGCTGTTTTTGATGGCTCCAATGATCCTGAAACAAAACGGAAAATTATTAAGGTTTATTGTATAATTTTTAAAATAATTTAGATGTAAAAGTTACTGACAAGTTAAAAGAAATATTTTTTTATAAATATTAAATATAATTCAAAATAATTTTAATTTCAAAAAATCTATGATTGGTACACTTCAGATAAACTTACTTTATTTTACTATTTGAATTAAAAAAAAATTTATTATTGAAAAAACATCTTTTTAAACGCGTATTTTTATATTCTTTTCAGGAAGGCGAAAAAATCATTGCTGAATTTGTAGATAAGTGTAAATCACTGGATACGTCTATGTCAGAAGACGAAATCAAATCAAAAATCGAAATCTACAAAAAAGAAGCTTTATCTCAAAATAATCCTTATATAAATGCTTTAATTGCGAACTAAAATTAAAAGACTGTCTGAATCAGTTTTAAAGAAACACTATCAGTATTCAACAATTAATTACCTGAAGCTATTAGTGACTTGCAGTTCAAAAACAATATTTAAGTACTTTTAAATTAGTACAAAATAAAAGATAGTTTTTTACACTTTGTGTGATAACTTCATTTTCTATTTGAAATGTATTAAATTATTTTAATGAGAAGTTACGAAAATAAAAAAATATAGGCTTTAAATACGATTTTATTTAAAAATTGTTTCATGTAAATATTAAACAATTTATTTCTACGTTTCTCTTAAAAAGTTCATTTAATATCTGTAAATTAAATAGCCTATATGCGACATTTAAGAAATATTTACATACAATGATCAATGATCAATGATCAATCATCACTTTAAATCGTTTTTCAAATTTTATTTTCTATTAAAATTGGAAAAATGGTTGCGATTAACGATTAAATAAGAATTATTAATAATAAATATTAAATAATTACTCGTCTCAGTAGTGCACAAATCTTCTTCAGAACATATTAAAAGATGTCTAGTTTATCGGTAGATGATACAACCAGAAAAGAAATTTAAAGAAATAATTTGAATTTCGTGTGAGGAATGAGAGACACAGATCAGTTATATTCGAATTTGAATTTGATTCAATTTAAATTTATATTTTCCATCACAGGTATGCATTAAAACAGGGGTTATTGTATAAATATATTTTGAATCAAAAAAGGTAAAAAAATAACTATTAGTCAAGGATGAAATTTTTTTTTACATTTCATGCAGCGAGCGATAATATTTGTTATAAGGATGTAAAAAAAAAAGATTTTTCGTAACTTTCTAGTGCGAAAAGTTGCATTTTTCAAGTTTTAGAATAAGACAATTTGTTTCAAATTATATTTCTTTTATTTTATTTGTCTGAATAGGTAAACCTATATGAGCCTGACATTTATCGGTGGTTCGTGCTGTTTAAAATAAGAAGTTAAACAGCTCATGTTGCACGTTCGGCATGATTGTCTCAACCAAGTTAATTGCGTTAAAGAATTGTGAGAAACAGTGAAAAGGTAGCATTGTATTTGCACATACGACCAAATCAAAACAGATCGTAAAAATATTGTTCTTGTATAAAATACCTCTGAATTTAAACATTGAATAATATTAATTAAACATGCAGATTCCATTAAAAACTATTATTACAATCATAAAAATTAATAAGTCAACATTTTTCTTTGACCTTTTCAAAAACTTACTTTTAAAGATAAACAACATTTGGTTGTCCAGTCTACAACTAAAAGTTAAAAGAAAATATAATTACAATTCAGTGACCAAAAAGTTAAAAAAAGTCTGCATGTTGGAAAATATTTTGTAAAACTTGGATACTTAAGTCACGAATATCAATTTTCAGTCGCAGTTTACATGTGAGTCAAGAATTGTCAGTCAGCGGTAGTCGTCAGTTGGCGTTCAGCTCGAGCGCACTGTTCTAGTAGGATGCATGGGCTCAGTAGTCGTGAGGCACGAATTCGATTTTCATTGCCAGTCGAACGGTGACTTAACTTACACTTAAGGCAAACGCTCCGTTCGTGTGAGAACTATGGATGGCAGCAAAAAGTACGATAACCCCAATCCTAGATCAAAAGCCACCTTTATTAGTTTGATCTTGTTTTGGTAAGTTAATAACTCTCCTATGTTTATTTATATTAGTCTCTGATATAGATCGACTTGTTGCGCGAGCTACTTTTCATTTGTGTTTACTCATTTTTTATTCTCAGAAATAAAGGAACACAAATTGTTTTCATTCTATAATGTATGATTTTTACTTTTCCGTAATATCTACATTTCAATGTAGTTGTTGTGGTAAAAGTTTAATAATTTTCTGTGAGACGAATAATAATTGTAATTGATGCATTATTAATGCATTAATGATTGTAAATATTCATGTATATTATATGCATAAATTGTGGATGAGTGCATGATTAAAATTTGCCAAATTAGCAGCTTCACGTAATTATGAAGTTTAAATTTAAACGAAAATATTTATGTAGTCTAAATAACGAAAATTTTTGACGAACTATTATACGGATGTAATACAGATAACGAGTTAATTATGTAAAATTTTCTACACTTTTGTGTTTTAAAATAATCAATGCCAAGTTCATAGTATCAATTAAAATTGATAATCATTAGTGTATAAGTATGTTTCACATCTGTATATTTATAAATAAATAAAACATTCCTGTATTCAATTAAATATTTTTTTACAGGTGGTTAAAACCATTATTTTGTAGGAAAAATTCTAAAGATCTTGAATTAAAAGATTTGTATAATAATCTCACAAGAGATCTCAGTGAACCACTGACAGATGAACTTGAAAGGTAATATATTAAAATACAAGTTACAAATTAAGAAAATAATATTGAAAAATAAGTTTTGCAAAATAGTTTTTATCAAATACAATTCCATTTAGTAATATATTTTAATGGTTTGAGAAAAGAATAATTAGTCTTTTTTTTCTTGTTATAAAAAAACCTAAATGTATTATAATAATAAATTGGAACCAGTAATTTAAGGCAGTTGCAATAATAAAACATCTTTGAATTATCAATGAGTTTTTAATGTGTTACATATTACTTATAATACAAATATTATCTTTTTCTTGTGTAATGAGCCTATTTTAATTGTCAAGTATTAAATTACTTCATTTAATAGCATTTTTTGTTTTGAAGTTGATTTAACTCTATTCATACCAAAAATATCACTATTTACTTCATAATATAATCAGCTTAAATTTAGGAATTTAGTATTATTATTTAGTATTATTATTAGTACTATATTAGTATTATTTTAGACATTGGAATAACGAATTGAAGCAAGCTAAAAAGGATCACCGTAAACCAAAATTATTAAGGGCAATTAAGAAAGTATATTTTTGGTCATATCTTTATTATGGAGGATGGATATTTATATTATTTGTTGTCTTGAGGTAACTTAAGTAGTTTTTTAACATTTTACATTTTTTCTTTTCTCTATATTTTATCTTTCTACAAAACTGTACAAGCTTCTAATCACTCAAAACATGCATCTATTATTTAAATTTATTTTTTATTTTTTTATTAATGATGAAATATTGTTTTATGCATTTTCACTTTAAAGAGGGACGATAAAAAAAAGAAAATGTTTACAGGGTTTTGTTGCCATATACTTTGGGTCTTTTGATATGGCATTTTGATCCACGAGCTATAAACTCAACTCAAAGTGAAGCTTACATCTATGCATCTGCAATTATATTATTAAGCATCCTGATAGCTATTATTTCACGTCAAGCAGACTTAGGACAAATGGAAATAGGCATGCGATTGCGAATCGCTTGTTGTTCTCTAATGTATAGAAAAGTAATGTAACTATACTAGCGATAGTTCTTTATAAAAGAAAAAAAAGTTCAGTTCCTAGAACGATTATTTTGTATTTTCTTTCACGGTTGCATACTCACTGCCTCATTTGTGTGCTTTTAGATTCTACGACTGTCATGCACTTCGAGCAATGAAACAACTCAAGGACAAATTATAAACCTAATGTCCAATGACGTAGCCAGATTCGACAGAGTGTTCATTTTTCTACATTACATTTGGATCATGCCTTTCCAAGCTGCTGTAATCACATATATGATTTGGCGGAATGTTGGTGTGGCTTCTCTTACTGGTGTTGTCTTTATCGCTATCCAAGCAATACCCATTCAAGGTTGATATCCTTTTATAATGTGTTTAATTTTTCATTTATTTATTTACAGTAAAATGAAATAACACATTGATTACATTGATCTTTTATTTATTTTGATTAAATAATCATTAAAGATAATTGAATTATATTTACCATTATGATTAAGGTAATTTATTTTTAAAAGTTATTGTTTTATAAAAGAAATTTATCCACTTAAGGTTTCTTGGGAAAACACATTTCAAATTTGCGTCTAAAAATTGCGGTCCGATGTGACGAACGAGTGAGAATAATGGGTGAAATCATTAGAGGAGTTCGTGTAATTAAAATGTATACGTGGGAAAAACCATTTGAAAATCTGGTAGCTCGTGCTCGCAGGTACTACGCAAGTCTTCTTTCATTAACATAATTTGTAATAGTTAAAAATATAAAGAAAAAGAAATAAAAAAAAGAATAGAATGTGTTGACTTTAAATATTGCAATTCTAAGTTGATTAATGTTTACCGTAAACTAGTTTTCTTTTGATATAATTTAAACTAGTTACGAGTATTCTTCAAACGTATCAAGAGGTTTAGATTAAACTTCAAGGTTCAGTCACAATAAGTTAAAATTATTCTTGTCACAATTTAACAGCTGCGAATGATTATCTTTTTGAATTAAATTGCAGTAAATTTTACTTTAATTCCATGTTGTCTTCAATTTGGTTTCACATTTTTTACACTACACACTAAACATTTATTTAAGTTATATTTATAAAATATATTGATAATTATCAATTAATGTGTTACAAATAATAACATATTTTAATTTACCTTCTACAGCTACGAAGTGCAAGTACTTACTCTCATGTCATACATAAAAGGATTCAACTTAGCCAGTTATGCATTTACTGAAAGAACAACGTTGTTCCTCACAATAATGGTTTATGTCTTACAAAGTTATGACATAACAGCTGATAAAGCATTTTCAATGGCACAGTACTTCAATATCTTGCAACTTACCATGGCAATTTTTTATCCATTAGCTGTTTCGATTGGTGCAGAATCTCTTGTATCCATAGAACGCATTCAAGTACGTTTGTTCAACCTGTCATGTTTTTTACAGAATATTATAATTGACATAGAAAATCAATATTTAATCAATTTGAATCTAATTTTTTATGCAACATTTTTTTTACTTTATTATAAAAGCATCATGATAGTAAGCGATGTTGCAAATAAGATAGATTAGATAGATTGATAATGATCAATAAAATTGATAATTATCAATCATAAATTGTTTACACTTATCATAATTATTATAAATTTCTTTTATTCATAGAACTTCTTATTATTAGACGAGCAAGTATTGTCGGTAAAATCACCAGTTAACGATAAACAGATGAACATTGATGTTAAAATTCAAAATGTCACAGCATCATGGAACAAAGATAGCATTGTTAACACTTTGTATAATATTAATCTTTTGGTTCCGAAAGGAAAACTTTACGCAATTGTTGGACCGGTTGGTGAAGGAAAGGTATGGAAAAGCTTCGTTTTCTGTGCATTTCATTATGTTTTTGAAGTTTCCAACGTTTATTAGTAAACGAAAATAAAATCTGATATACTCTCTTCAAAGAACTAATAGTACTTTTTTGATTGCATAATTTTACTAAAAGAAGCTTGAATATTTCAATATCTGAAAATATAATCTTTTCATTTTTCATTACAATATATGTTACTAAATTATAAACAATTAATTTTCGTTTATTAATAAACGTTGGAAACTTCAACTCCATATTTTATTTTATCTTCATATGTACACTTGTTAAGCTTTGTAAATTTTTGTTTTTTATTTTATAGAGCTCATTATTGAAAGTAATTTTAGATGAACTGCCGATTTCCCATGGCCAGTTATTCATTAACGGAAACATTTCTTATGCTAGTCAAGAGCCATGGCTTTTTCCTGGAACAATTCGGAACAATATTTTATTTGGACAGCCTTTTGAAAAAGATAGATATGAAAGAGTGACAAGAGCTTGTGCTTTGAATAACGACTTCGAAGCACTGCCTCAAGGTGATAAAACTTATATAGGCGACAGAGGAGGTGGCCTTAGCGGTGGTCAATGTGCAAGAGTCAACTTGGCAAGGTTAGTCTTGTTTATAAAGTTTTATTAAACTAAAAATTCTATGTAAACATTTGGATTTATTGATTGTAAAATATGCAATAGGAATATAATGAATCATTTTCAACAGTGATAATTGCATACACAATTTATGAATTTAATAATGATTATTTATTTAAATAGGGCTTTGTATAGAGACGCTAACATTTATTTATTGGATGATCCATTCTCAGCCGTTGATACGCATGTGGGAAAATATTTATTTGATGAATGTATTGCCGGATACTTAAAAACAAAAACTAGGATCATTATCACGCATCAAATTCAATATTTAAAGAACGCCGATAGCATCGTCTTAATAAGAAATGTGAGTACAAATATTTGCTGATTGCATAAAAGCAAGTCAGCCTAATTTAAATTTCATTTAGTTATCATTTTAGACATACTTTGCGTTAGTTAAGACCTTGACTTCATTTTTAAATTTTCTTGCAAAAAATTAAATAAATAATTTCCTTTTTATGTTTATTTCGTCAATTTTAAATTGTATTAAAAAGTTTGACACTGAGCATTTTATTTTTTAAAGAATAATTACGATTAAATATAACATTATTAGTGAAAATGACATAATTTAAATATGTAATTCGTCGTACAAAAAAACTAAAAATAAGGTAATTTATTTTTGATAAGTGATGTAAGAATTTTACATATTGATTTTTGTTTTAGGGTAAAATTGAGAAACAAGGTACATATGCTGATTTTAAGATTGAAGATTTTGGTTTTCAAAAAGAAAGCAGTCCAACATCAGACACAAAAACTGAAATTACATCCAGTGAGGAAAATAATTTAGATTCGAAAATGTTGGATATACCATTATCATCAAAATATGATGATAATGAAGAACCCGCAGAAACAGAAGAACTTATAGCAAAGGGAAAATTATCAAAAATGTTATTCTGGAAATATTTTCATGCTGGCGCATCTGCTGTGATTATCATGACAGCATTTATTTTTGCAATTTTAGTTCAAATTTTGGCAAGTGGAACGGATTATTGGCTTGCTTTTTGGTAAATATTTTAATTATAAATGCATATTTTATTTATAAATACAAAATATATAGGGAAATTAAATATTTATGAATACTATTTTTATTTACAGGACTAAAAATAAAGAAATGGAAGTGAAAATGAATCTAACAACAGAGGTAATCAACAGATTATCAATAGTTTGATTTTTTTGTATTGCGAAAAAATCAATAATTTTTTTATTCTATGTTTTCAATAAGTGTTCTACACGGGAAAAAACTACTGATCGACGATGATCAACATTTTTTGGATCTTATTTCTGGTTCAAGTTCTGTATCCAATGAATTTCAAACAAATTTTGTTAGCAATTTTCCATCTAAATAATATTTATTTCTTCTTTTCTCAATGTATTTTGTTCCACTAATTATACATTCTTTTATAGTTTTACATAAAAAAAGATACCGCCTTATTGGTATATGGTGGCTTAGTATTTTCACACATCTTTACATCGGTGCTGAAAAATATAATGATATATGAAATTTGTATGAATGCTAGTAAGAATTTACACAACTTGATGTTTTCTAGTTTATTAAAGGCTCCAATGCAATTTTTTGATAATAATCCCGCAGGTAATATTAAAGATACTTTTTGTGACGCACTGTATGTACAAATAAAAGTATTAATAGATTTATTTAAATATTTTCAGGGCGCATTTTAAATCGCTTTTCTAAAGACATAGGTGCTATCGATGAATTGTTACCTGACTTACTGTTAGAAACCGCACAAATTACATTTGTCACTATAGGTATATTAACTCAAGTACTTATTATTAACTGGTGGACAATTTTTCCCATTATTATATTGGGATATTTATTTTTGAGGATGCGTAACTTTTATATGTCAACCGCTCAAAGTATATGGCGATTAGAAGGAGTTGGTAAGTGAAGTAAATAAAAATGTTTTATAAATATAAAATGAATCAATCTATTCAATAAAAAAAAAGCTAGAAATTTTTTAATAAAATATTTCACAACACTTGTTGCAGCAAAAAGTCCAGTATTCAGTCATGTGAATGCATCACTGTCTGGGTTAACGACAATTCGTTCATTCCAAGCGCAACAAGTTGTGTGCAAGGAATTTGATGCTCATCAAGATTTACACACAAAAGCGCATGATTTGAGCATTTCTGCCAGTAATGCTTTTGGTTTATGGATTGAGATGGTTTCAATAGCATTTGTGGCCTTTGTAACTTATAGTTTTATAATAGTGGACGATGGTACTTTATATCAAATTTAACGGCTAATGCATGAATGTCTGTGTGCGTGATCAATGTCTAAAATCGTTAATTCTTATAATTTATTCTAATCCAGGAAACACGTTTGCTGGTAACGTTGGCCTTGCCTTATCCCAAGTTCTAATATTGTGTGGTATGCTGCAACATGGCATGCGACAATTGACTGAAGCAATATCAAAGATGACATCAGTTGAACGAGTGATACAATTTACAGAACTTAAAAACGAGGGTGAATTTGAAAGCGACTCCGATAAAAAACCACCACCAACATGGCCAAACAAAGGTCGCATAGTATTTAATAAAGTTTTTTTAAAATATGCAGAGTCTGAGGAACCAGTTCTTAAAAATGTGACTTTTGTCATTGAGCCAAAAATGAAGGTAATTGTAATTAAAGTGTTTTTTTCTTTCATTCATCGTGCAAAATTTTATGTTTTACTGAACAGACTTTAATATACTAAACAAAAAAAATTAATTATAGGTTGGAGTGGTTGGACGTACAGGTGCAGGCAAATCTTCCCTCATAACGGCCTTATTTCATTTAGCACATGTTGATGGTTCAATTGAAATCGATGGAATAAATACTTCTACAATCGGCCTGCATGACTTGAGACGAAAGATGTCAATTATTCCTCAAGACCCCATGTTGTTTTATGCTTCTTTGCGGTACAATTTAGATCCATTTCATGAATACGAAGATCTTATACTTTGGTCTGCGTTGGAGGATGTGGAACTTAAAAGTGTAATTACAGCATTAGATCAGCGAGTGACTCAAGACGGTAGTAATTTTAGTACAGGTCAAAAACAGTTGCTCTGCTTAGCACGAGCGGTAATTCGTAAAAACAAGATACTTATTTTGGACGAAGCAACTGCAAATGTAGATCCACAAACGGATGAATTAATTCAAAAGACCGTGAGAAACAAGTTCCAAGATTGTACAGTTTTAACAATAGCTCATAGATTACAGACAATTATGGATAGTGATAAGGTTCTTGTTATGGACAATGGTCAGGTGGTAGAATTTGATCATCCCCATATTTTGCTGCAGAATGTTAATGGGTATTTCACGAAGTTGGTGTTAGAAACTGATCTAACCATGAGTCAACGTTTGAAAATCATTGCAGAAAAGGTATTATATAACTAAAAAATAAATATTAAAAATAAAGCATGAAAGAGCTTAGGATACTAATAGTATCTTAGAAAGCTAAATTATAGAATACAATTGTTCGTTTTAGCTGGAATAATGTTATTACAGGGTGTCCACTCGGCGGGAAAAGCGGGATAAGCAGAATTATAATATGAAACAATTTTGACATGAAAGAAGCGGGAATTGTGCTATACATTTTTTTATAATGCGGGAGACTTTTGGTTTTTGGTATTTTCATCCGATTTTTATCTGATTTCCTGAAATTTTAATTAATATTAATAGAATAATCCAAATCTTATACTGTTTTTACAGCGTAAGATTCAAATGGAATGATCCAAATCTTATCCCGCTTTTACGTCGTAAAATTCAGATTATCCAAATCTTAACCCGCTTTCACAGCGTAAGATTCGGATGGAATAGTTTAAATCTTAGACAGCCTTCAGAATGAGTCGCTCGGGTGGTCCGTATGTTAACCCTTTTTTTCGGCGTAAGATTTTGATGGTCCGAATTCCAACCCATTTTTTCGGTGTAAGATTCGGATGGCATTGTCCGAATTTCAACCCGTTTTTACAGCTTAAGATTCGGATGGATCAAAATTGCTCATAAAGTAAAACTTCATGTGGGAAATATGCAGGAAAAAGGCGGGAATCATACTTACATTTTTTTCTGGCGTCTAGTGGACATCTATATAATCTAGTGGACACCCTGCATTGTTAGTTTTACAAAAATGTTTACATAAACAGTAATCAAATTTTGATTTTCAGGCTTATAATGACATGCAAGCAAAGAAAAACTCAGTTTTACAATGGAACAAAAACACATTAGAAGCAATGAATAAAAAAGAGAAGATAAACGAAAAAGAAAATGATGATAGTATGAAAAATAGAGAAATTAAATATGACAAAGAAAGAGACATTAACGATGAAGAGAAAAATATGGAAGATGACAGTCAAAAAAATCAAGATAACGGCAATTTTGAAAATAAAAATGACGAAAGAGAAGTTAATGACTTAAAAAGTGAAAACTGTGACGATAAAAAGAGTAATGTAAGAAATGAATATCGGAAAGAAAAAGATGTTGAAGAAGAAGGATGTGAAACCATAAACAGAAACGTACAAAATAAAATAAACCAGGATAGTGAACTAAAAATAAGAATAAGCAACGAAGAGGAAGATGAGAGCAGAGTATAGTATTAATTATATTTTTTCTAATTTAAAGTTAATGGTTTTTATAAAACCATTTTATAAACCAAAAATATTTATTATTTTTGATGAAAGATACTTAAGCTTTATTAGTAAAAAGAAATATAACCAAATTGTTATTTTGCTTACACATATTTAAAGACTGATCAAAAAACGTTATTGTAAATAACATTATTGCAAATAATATATGTTAAAAAAATACAATTATAGCAAAAGCTTGAATAATAAAAATAATATAATAGGAAGGTTAATGAATTAAAAACAATTGTTAACTCATTGATGAAAATTCTTTTATGTAATACGTCGATTTCACAGCTTTCAAAGTTACACTAAAAATCACTCTCTTTAGAAAAAAATTTAAGTTTTTGGCACTTAAGTGATGTTAATTATTGAAAATTATGAAATATAAAAAAAAAATACATGGTATTAATAACCAAATTAATAAACAAATTAGAGTCCACATACAAAAATATTTGTGCAAGTGTTGCAGTAATCAAAATTGAAAGACATGAAATTGGCGTACATTTTTTTTTTTTTTTTGTAAAAAATCCATTTAATTATTAAGTGTCGTTTGTAAGAATTAAATGTCTTTTTGTTGTAACCAATTTATTTTTCTTAAAAATGACGTACCGTAGGAAATTTGTCTTTATACATTATATAAATATTTTAAGTTTTGATATACATTCATCAATTTCAACATGTACTTAGCAATACTCATAAAAGAAAAATGTAATTTAAGTTGAACTGTTAATTTATGTGAAGTAACTGAAATTATGCATATATGAATGTGATTGCACATCATGTGATTTTCATAAAAAGACTTATACTGAATGTTGATTTAAAATTGTTTATGGTTTTGTATAAGATGAAAGGAAATACAAAGATGTATTTAAAGTAGTAAAAAAGTTTGTTATTTATAGCCCTTAAATGTTAAAAAACAAATTAAAACAGATAAGGTAAGAAAAATATTATGAAATTAAAGCTCTTTAACTTCATTTTTCAACTATTTCACATATAAAATAAATAAACTTATACAATTATACAATACTATTTTATAATATTAACAATAAATGACAAAGATATTATATATTAACAGAAAACAGCTACATTTATTACAATTTTGAATTCAATTTAAATATTTATTTCTGTCAATATTTGATGTTCACAAGTTTAATCAAATTAATTGTACTGTGCCATCTTTAACTAAATGAGCCACTACTTGATATGGCATTATATATTGATTACCAGGTTCTAATTCCAAACTTTCATCCATTTCCATACTAGTAAAAACATTGTCTACATGTCTGTTTACCTTTAAAACAACATGTGAATTCAAATTGGGTTTGATAATATCTTTTGGATTCAACCTTCTCAAATGCTCTGGTATATGTTGCAGAGCTAAATCATTAAACAAAGTTTCAACACTTGCTGCATACTCTTGTGCAAATTGCTGTTCTTCATTTGTTAAATATTTCCGTTCCTCTTCTTGTTTCAAAATATGATGAACGAACATTTCAATTTTTTCCAATCTAATACGTATGTAACTAGATATTATAAATCTTATTCTACTAAGTTCCAAAGAATGAATATCATAGAAAACATGACTTTTATTTAAACATTTTAGTTGTTCTTCAAAGTAGTCTATTTGGTGAATAATTGATTCAACTATGTCCATTTTATTAGGCAAAATTTCTGGTGCAAATTTTTCATTTAACCAGGCGTTCTCCATTATTTGCAGGACCTCTGAGGTTGACATTTCATTATCTTCATCTAATTGTTCATGTGATTCATTTAAGATCATCTCTTGATCTTCACTCATTTTTATTAATTTTTATTTATAAGCTTTTCTCTGTAAAAAATTAAATTCTTTAATTTAAATGTGTTGCGTTACTCATAGGTTGCAGAAATATATTAAAAATGTTTACATATTATATAAGTAAAGATTAACATAAATCAATAGTTTTAAACTTATCAAAAGAAGTTAATAAATTATAAATTAAAATTTACCACATAAACGTTGGTTAATTAGGACGCATTTATTAAGTTTAACATCAATAATACTTAATATAATAATCTTTAATATTGATATTAATTTAATGTTAACTTGTATGTCAGAAAAACGTTTAATGTATGAAAAGAATAAATGGCATCACTGATGTAAACGTCAAATTAAGGTTATGCCGGTTCAAATATATTAAAATTAGTATATAACTAAAAGTAAAATTGTATTGTGATATTTAAAAAGAAAATTACTGCCATACAATTCATTGTTGTACCGGCTTCACCGCAATTTATAAATATATGATGTTATGAAGATTTCGAAAGTGTAATTAAAAAGTATGAACACAATAATAATCGATTAATCGACTACGATTTCGAGATTGATAGTTTTATTTACTTACTATTATTTAATTTATACTGAAGGTAATTATATTATGATGGCCAGTATCCTATTTACTTGAAATTAAACAACTTATTTTATTTCTGATCACTTTTTATAAAAGAAAGTTTGTTTCCCCTTTGAGTATAATCACACTAGTCGGGCATGTTTTGTAACGCGCGCCATCCAAATAAATCATAGAACTCGTGTGAATTGCATTCAATATTTAATGCGTGTAAATTGTTTTCCATTGTAAGGAAATATTCAACAATAGGATTTAATTATTTATTACAATGTTCCTACATAAGGTAAAGAAGAAAACAATTATTCTTATCACACATATTTTATTGCAAAGAATAAAATTTAGTACAATTTTTCATTTTTAGGTTATATCTCAAGGAAGCAAAGTGATAACTAGTATCAATTTAAGATGTATGTCTGCAGTTGCACAAGAAGCTACAAAAATAGAAAAAAGTAAGTTACAGTTTAATGTTTAATTTAATTATTATACTATTTTGTCAAAAATAATTTCTGAAATATATTTAATTAATATATTTCGCAATTTATAAATTATATATTGATATTGATTATATTGATAAATAATGTATGGAAGTGTCTATCCGCACCCTAAAACGGGAAACGGGAAACGGGAAAATGGGAAACCGGAGG
>JABFOV010002139.1:0-21181 GCA_022817685.1 Aradophagus sp. ZL-2020 | reverse complement strand
ATACCCGACATATTACACTATTTTCTATTTTCAAATTAAATAAAAGTAATTTAACGATTATCAATAAAATTAAAAATAATTGAAAATAGAAATGTCTCAAAATGAGACACTTGTATTGATGGGTATGACGATAACTTTCGAGATTATTATTCATCAACCGATAACAATCATTTTTATTCAGCAAAATAAAGTTCTTCACTACAACAGAGCATTGATCTTCATAAGTCTGAATATTCCATCGATAAATGTTACTTCAACAATTTAATTCTCTCGGTGGTTGTGCAATCCGTTCCCACAGTTTATTAAATTGAATATCAGTTCCAAAAAAATATCACGATTATTTTTGCTTTTCATTAACAAACCCAATAATTATCCATTGAAAAACGTTGCCCGTCGTAGCACAAATGTCACGTCATCGCAATTAACGAACGACTCGATTTCATTGAACTACGACTGTTCGCTCGGAGTGGATGATGCAGTTGTTTCCAGACGCGCGAAACTCCGCTCGCACAAACGGAAAATGACTACTCGCGGAACTCGTGAATGTTACAAAATTCGTTGTAATAACATTGCACCGTCGTCCAAAGAGCAAGTACAGTTATTGAAACTTAACACACGGCGCTCGCCGTGACTGGCACGTTTACCGTGTTGGCACTTTTTCCCTCCTATTTTCCCCCTTTTGCGCCTTTTTTCCTTCCTTTTTTTGCCAACGAGTTTTTTCTCCCACACTTTCTTTACCTCAGTCTAGCGTGAACTGAAACGCTTCTTATAGCGGGATACCAATCAGGGTAAGGGTGCCAACATCGCTGGCCGTTATCTCGTGCGGTTTTGCATTCGTACGCGATTCCACAAACGATTCTATAATTACATCCCGCGAGCGTCTGATGGTCACGAAACGCCATTTCCAGCCTTTATTTAGATGTTAATTTGCAAAGATAATTAATCCGCGGGACGCGCTTCTTATATTTCCCGTAAACTTGAAAGAAGAGCCGTTCCGCGTTTGATAAGATGAAACGATTCCTTTGAGGAAACCGAATTTCCGTCGGTGATTTCGTCGATGCTTTGTAATAAATTGGAGTAAGCATACTTTTAAAAAATTTGTGTTTTTTAATGCACTTTTAGGTTTTTTTTTTTCATAATTTTTGGAATGAAAAATGTATCGTTCTTTATTATTTCTTTGTAATTGTAATTGTTTTTCCTACATTTAGTCTTTTGCGCTAGTAAAACAGTCACGTTTGTTTCATTTGTCATGTATAAAAACTGGCCAAAAATAGCGTTAAGTTGTAAATGATTTTATATGAATAATATTCGCGTTCGCAAAGTCGCGAGTATAACTAGTCTGTGAATAAAGAACCCGCGTCCGTCATAATTATCCGAAGATAAAATTACTTACGAGGTAACGTCAGCTCGGAAAGGTCAAGAAGCGGAACGCAGGCAACTTGCTTGAATATTTGCGACGTACCGGCAAATTATATAACTTCCAATTACGGATAGCAAAGTTTGGCCTCTACAAACTGCTTCTGTCAGGACAAATACGGTTATTTAAACATTACACCAAGTTGTCCAAACAGCGCCATTTCAATATTTGGCGCTCGATTATCGTCTTTTTTGTCTCCCGAAATTCATTTAAATCCCATTATTCATTTAAAAATTTTTTGCAATGAAGTTAATAAATTGCAGTTAAAAATATAAGAACGCTTAAAAGAACCAGCTGAATTCGCTTTAAATCGAAAAGATTCTTTATGTACGAAACAGATCTTTTTTGATTGAAATAAATTTGCGTTGAAAGAAAAGGAAATATTTCAAAGCAAAAGAATTTCATCAGTTTTAACACTGTATGCAATATATTTGAACAACGATATTAGAACACGCGCAGTATGCACGGCACTTTTGTCCTACATACTAATTAACATCTTTTTGTCACATTTTGCACAAAAATTTATTTTCTTTTTTTTCCTTATCAGCATATATATGTTTTATTTAAACGTAACATTGAGATAATGTCTATCAATGTCATTACTTGTTCTTCAATATCTATCTGTATTAAGGTAGTTTAATGTGACAATTATAATTTTTTAACTTAAATTTTTTAAAAACCATTCTATAATGCAATAACTATCGATGTCAAGTATTTTAACGTACCTGACTTTACAATATTATTTTTCTGAACATTGTTCAGAACTGTCATTATAAAATCACTATGGCAAATCACACGCCAAATCAAATACTTTTTTGATAAAAGAAATACATATATTTATATATATATATACATATATATCATTACTACAGTCATTATTGTTTGTGCTGGCTTTCCCTCGGAGCGCCTCACATCGCAATCGAGCATCGACTCGGGCCGGAGCGTCGCGAGGGAAAGCCGCCTGCACGTTTCGATCTGGCAGCTTAAACGAGGCTCGTTTAAAATCCATCCCGTGTGATTGTAGGTGCGAGATCTCGATGATCCGGAAGACGAGCTGGTGAGGCAAGGACAGCGATAGTAGGAAGAGGACAAGAGGACCGAGCGGAGACGGCGGGGGAGGGGGAGCGGGCCTTGCGACAAAGGGCATGCGTGTTTTGGAAAAAACCGGTCGAGCTCGGGCCCGGTACGCGCGCATCTGCATAGGCGAAACGCGAGGCCGCGAGGAGGGGGGGGAGGGGGAGGAAGAGGAGGAGGAGAAGAGGGGAGGCTGAAGGGGAGGCGGAAGAGGAGGAGGCAGCGGCGTCGCGTGTGGCGAAGGGCCGGCGGCCGGGGACTGACCGGGCCTCCGTCGAAGGAAGAGCAGCAGCGATAAGCCGGCCGCGATGCCGGGACGCGATTGGGCCCGCGGCGCGGGAGCGCGCTCGGGGAACGTCGATGCGCGTTAACGACCCGGCGGGCTCGCGTGCTCGGCCGACGACGACGACGACGACGACGACGACGACGACGACGTGTGGTGTTGTTGGTGCCGGGCTGCTGGCCGCCGCTGTGACCCCGCGAGGCATGCGCCATGGCGGACATGAACAGTCATCAGACGGTAAGGGACGTCGCGACCAGAATGGACCCGCTGCGCGGCCAGCGACGGGCCCTGGCGGCGCGCGGCGCCGCCGCCGCTCTGGTCCTCGGCGTTTTGGCCCTCGTGCTCCAGGCCGCCGCCACGGCCGTCCCGTCTTGGGGCGAGTTCTACAATCCTGACGGTAAGCCCCGCAAACGAGGCCTCCTAACGACACTCTTTCTGTCTGCTTTCAAATTTATACTCATATCACGTTCAAGTAATTACTACAAAAATTCGTCATTCTGTCATGAGTTGTTATTGCACTCTTGAAAGAATTTGGTGCAGATGTAACGAACGAACATCAGTATCTTGGTCAATAGGATTCTTTGGTTCAAAACAAAAATTCAGGGATTTTTATCGTAATATTTTCCTTGTCATACAAAATCTAATTTTTATGTGTAGAAGATATTTTTGATAAAAGTCAAGAAATTGATCGTGGATTATATTAAAACAAATCGTCAGTAGTAATAATGATTTTAGTTCTAAGTGTTACGGTCGTCAGTTCAGACTTTCCAAATCAATATCTTACAGTTGTCTTACTGGTTCCTAATTGAAACGTACACACCTAAGAGTTTTACTTACAATTTAATATTTCAAATTACTTTTCTGACGAAATGGTTTGTGCGATTTTAACGCTGTAGTGTCATAGAGGAAATCGCTTGAAAGGTAATTTTTCCCCCCCAAAAAGAACTTTTGTTCGTATTGTATTTATCTACTCACCATAAGGAAGTATGTTTCTGCACATAGTGTTGATTCTTGAAACTAGCTAAATGGAAGCAACACGCTGCAAACATTAAAGACAAACTGAACTGGAGAACAGGTACAGCAGCTGATATTTATCTCCACCCATTTCCAGCGATTACGTTCCTTCGCCCCGTTTCTGTTAACAAATAATAATGTTTTTATATTTCAACAAACTATTCATAAATTTAACAAAAATTGAAAACATTAAATTGAGAAATTACACATCTTTTTATTTATATGTTTGTTGTATTTACACATGCTTTTGAAATCAACAAAGGCAGTTTTACCACAAAAATAAGTTTTTCGAGAAAAGTAATTTTTCAAAAGCTACATGGTTTATTATACTTTTTAAACGAAAAACATTAGCCCCGCAAACGCACCGGCGAATCCCTTGTATACGCAAGATGCAGCTTTACAATTTTAATGTATTCTTTTTTCATCCTTTATGACTGACGATTCACCGAATTCACGTATCGTTAAGCATGTACCAAGCGTGGAAACAGCATTTACCCAACTCGCGCGATAATTAAAAAGCGAGCTTGTTCAGCGCACCGCAACTGTTTTAGAATAGGAACGACAAAAATTGTGTCTTATCAACCCTTTAGTTGTTCCTGGAATTTGTGCGTAAGGCTCTTTTGTCGCGCTTGTAGCTGTAATAACGTATTTGCTTTGCCTTTTCTGCTCTTCTGTTTCTCCGTTAATTTCACCACATACAGGAAAGTATTCAGTGACAGCAACAATAAGGTATTTAATACAAATGTGAAATAAATATATTTATTATGTTGCAAGCAGCGTTTCGAAATTATAGAATAAATTCGGAAACATTTTGTATTGACATGTAAAAGATGTATACTCTCAAATTGATTTGGATAATATAAGAATATTTTTATTTTGGTAACAAACTTTTAGAAACTTGCTGAAAATATTTCTAAAATTGTACGATCATGATGATACATTTTTTATATTGAATTCTATATGTACAAAACGAGTAGCTCATATTCTCAAATGTATTTAAAAATATCATATACTTTATTCAAATCACATATATGATTAAAGTATATCTGACGATTAAATTAAATATATTTCATTTAAATCAATGTTGAAGTTTTTTGACTCGAATTTAAATTTCTAACATATTATATATTTTGTCATAGTCATAAATTATTTTCTTTTCACCGCATTGGAATAATGAATAATCATGAATTATTCAAATTTTTGTGAGTGCACCTACATCTTACAAATAACAGTAAATCCTTTTTGAAGACTAACCGAAAAGTTTGAGTTATGGTATCTCATTTTTTTTCAACATACTCCTTTTAACAACTTTCATTCTTTTTCTCGCGGCTTTCTTAGCACCGCCGATCTGCGGCTTTTACATCTCTCGCCGCAATACCTTTAGGTAATCGACACCGCGACGCCGCGGCGACATTTTTCTGTGCCTTTGTGCGTGTTATCCAACCGCGCTCATTGAATGTCACGCGCTGCTGACACGTCCCCCCTCTCCCACTATATCTTACTCCGACCCATAATCTGAAAGCTTAAAGCCCGCGGCATTGAATGAATTCGACAATTTTTTCAATCGACCAGACCGTCAGTTTGATTAGCTGCGCTCGCAAGCCTCCCGATCGGATTAAATGTTCAGCGGCTACTCGATTAATATCATACTCAAATTAACCGATACCTTTTTTCCGCCATATCATTCCTCGCTGAATGAAGCGACAGTCAATTTAACATTCCAAAAGCTAACAAACTCATGAACACAATATTTTCATAAATCATTAACGTAAATTAATCTGTATTTGTATTTTCACAGAGAGATGTACACAACTTTGTTGTCAACATTGCGCGTTTGTGAAAAATAATTTTTGGCGAGAAATTTTATCTTTTTCGAAGATATTCAGGCTTGTATTGATGACCGAAAAGTCAATAGAGAAAGTATAAAATGGAGAATCAAAATTAAAAAAAATCTCCGTTAAAGTCATAAACGAGAAGCTTTTACTTTACATTGGACAAAGAAAATCTCCCCCCAATTGTATTTAGATATTATTTTATTGTATTTTTTGTTTTCACCAATAAACGTCGAAGATTCAAAGTGCGCGCAAAAAATCTTATAAATCATAGAAACGAGAAACATTCACCGTGCCTTTACAACCAAATGATCTTGACTTCGGGACCCGATTCCGACTTGATCTCGCGAGCGCGAGTTTTCGCGCGGATTTTACGAGCGGCCGTTTCTCGTTAGAAATCGCGGCTCGTTACAAATGTGGCGCGCGTATTAAATAACGCGACCCCTCGCGGCCGCGTGCGTTGGAAATCGATGAAAGTTGAACCGCAATCTTTCCCAGGTAGAACCGACGGACGCGCTGAAGATCGCGACCGAGCATGTCCAATTGTTGCTTCGTGCACTTTTATTCGATCGCCAGACGCGGCGTAATGTAGGTTGGACGCCGCGAATGTCTCACTCGGCGCTGTTTACATTACCATCGCGTGCGCGATCGTCGTACGTGCGAACGACCGTTCATTCTCACAATTGTTTTGCGCCGGCCTCGCCCCCCCCCCCCCCTCCCCCAATCGCACTTCAATGGCGCGGCCAAAAAGTTTGATATCAGCCAACATTTGCCGATTTTTACCTGGCCTTTTTCAATCCCGTTGCCGATTTTTTTTCTTCCACGTTGCTGCACGAGATTGCAAATTGGAGAAAAGGTCTTTGCCTTTGTTTGCTCATCGCGTTCCTGCACGTAAACTTCTTTGCGGTATTTTCTACACCGGCGCTCGCATTGACCTCAATATTGATTTCTTAATGTTCGCTCAATTAAAAACCTTTCGCAATAACCGAGTCGTCGTACACTAGCAGTCGCTTGTTTTCGCGGGGGAAGAGGGGGAGGGGGTGAATCGTCGAGAATATTTTTTTTCTAAGAATTGAGAGACGAATCGTAACGCCTGCGTCATTTTATATGCATATTAAATTTCTAGATGCGTTATGTAATCGGGATTAGAAACATATATTGTGGCAATTAGCATAACGCATTTCTGTAGGTGTGCTCTTTTTTCTTTTGATTTCAGTATTTGTCGTTATATCAGAAGTACGAGTACCGTTCAGCTTTTTTTTCTTTGCAATGCTTTTTATGTGCGATAGCTGAATGGTTAATCAGTGTTCGTTTATCGATAACATTTTTTCTCAAACGTGTTCTTTAACTTTTCGTTCGTTCGGCGATCCACGTGACCTGAAAAGTTAATTGTCGTGGCACGGAGTTCGATTACATGTTTTTTTTTCTCGTATTTTTGTTTTTCATTGAATACAAATAATTGCAATTACTGAGAGATGCATGTCGTTAGAATTTATGGTATCGTGATACGATTTGTGAAAGATTTAATGCACGTTAAATGTCAAGAGCACAAATTGCGCGTAATCGTCTGATTTGGTGGTGTCAATTTATTGCACGCGAAAAAAGTGTTACCTCGATAAACAATTTTTTGACGTCAAAATTACCTGTGATTTATTTCCACGTCACATTACGTCGATGTGTCATAAACACTTCAATTTATGTCGACGGTAAAATTTTTATTTGGATAAGAATGGCTTTACGTATGTATTTAGAGATTACGAACTTAAGAATGTTTCTTTGAGAAGGGTAACATTTTGTAAAGTCAGTTAAATATGTCAAGATGCGTTTTAAACAAGAGACTCTTAAATAGAAATTTGTTTTTTTACTCAAAAATATCTTTTTCCTGAAAAACCGTATTCTCTTAAAATAGACATCTTTTTAAATAATGCTAATATTTTCAGTCGAGCGGAAGATGAAAAAATCACAGCGATTGGAGCGAGAGTCTTCTTAAGATATCATTGTTATAATTGGAGTAAATCTCACTTCCATCGCTGTCAAATTTACTGCTTAATTTTCTTAGTAAAATGATTCAAGGTACCAATTTTGCTTTCAAATCATTTATTACCGCAAATTTTTTGACCGGATTTCTTATCTTTAACGCAACCTCAAATAAACGAACGTCTGCAAAAAAATGTGTATCAATCTTAACTTCTTCGACATGCAATACTTGTCAATAAAAATCGCGCAAAAGAAGGAGAAAAGAAACCGAAAAACCAATATCGAAAAGAAGACAGCCAAGGCGATAAACAACGCGCCTCAGGCCGTAAATACGCCCACCAATAACAACATTAGAATCGATAATTCCCCGTTAAAAGCGCCATTACAACCTCCGCAACAACAATAGCTCGAAAGCGACCCTCGCGATGGAACGCAAGTACGATTTCGACTCACGACCTTTCGACGTGTACCTTCGACTGAACTTGGTCTTATCTCCCTCTCGCTGCAACAAGACAGCGAGAACGAATCATATATATACCATGTAATATAAATAAAATAACGCAAACGTAACCCAAAACCCGTTTACATTACCAATCTGCGTAACTTGAAACCTCATTAATGGAATATTAGATTCTGTGCGCGACGTAACACATTTCACCTTTCTATTTGAACCGACGATTAGGGCGAAGAATAACGTAAAATTCTGCCGTAAACGCGCTATACATTTGCAATAAAATAATATTGCATCGCAAATTCGGTATACTGCAT
This sequence comes from Aradophagus sp. ZL-2020, assembly GCA_022817685.1. NCBI lineage: Eukaryota > Metazoa > Arthropoda > Insecta > Hymenoptera > Scelionidae > Aradophagus > Aradophagus sp. ZL-2020. The sequence goes on along the minus strand of JABFOV010002139.1, from coordinate 12,816 downwards.
AGTAAACAAAACGTTACGTAAAGTAAAGTCATTCGTCGAACCAACCGAATTTTGTGTGAATCAAAAAAATTGTAAGGTTGATGTTTGACAATTGAAATATTTTGTTGCAACTACGAAATGATTTCTACTAAATTAAGTACATTTAATTTAATAGATCCATCATTAAATCGTAGTTACATTGGTAGATCATAATTGCACTCTAAGAACAAATATCTTATTTTGAAACATTTTTGGCGCCCGACATTAAAAGTATCTCGCACTGTATTATTTTTAATGTCATGGTCATCAAAAACATCTTGAATTGAGACATTTGTTTTTATAGTCTTAACCACTGCACGTCGCATAAGACATGCGCAGTTATGAATGAAATAGTTTCCTGTGCCGGTGATTTTGGTTATTGAAACTAAAATAATGTAAGCAAATAATATGACTGAATCAAGTAATTCTCTTTCTCCGTGTAAAATATAACATAAAGTACAACACGAAATAAAATATACATGTATGTATATTGCAACGTGACCATACATGTGAAGTATATCGGATATAACATCAAATATTAACATGCAACTTATAGTATTAAATATATTATACAATCGACGCGAAATAATCCAACGAACGCAATGTGACAAATAACGTCAAATATGAAATATAAATCTGAAAATATACGTTAAATAACTGTGACGCGATCTAACTTTTTGCTTCAAGTAACGCTAGTGAGTTGCATTTTGTCCAACTACCCAATGCGGCGTAACGCGTCGTATAAGATCAATACAAGCGTAATAATTAAAGTTACATACGCATGTTTTTTCAGTGCGATGTAACTGAATGTTGCACTCAAGTAAGGTAACTCTTATTGAACGAAGTTGAGCATTAAGTAACGCAGAAGGTAAGGTGAACGGCTAGGTGAAATTCAACGCAAGACACAAGTTAAGCGGCGAAGCTAGGCAGACGAGCGGAGGATCATCGCGATTTGTGACGAAGGGAGCTCTTGACGGCGCGTTACGTTTATCCGAGCGCATCGTACCTGTACGATATGGCGCATACCAGCGCGCGAGAGAGACGCAACGCGGTGGCAGCCCGAGGCGGCCCGAGACGCGGCTCAGGCCGTTGCACTCGCGCACACCGACAACCGCCGAGCGGAGCGACGGCGACGGACCGAGCGAGCGAGCGAGACGCCGACAACGCTCGTCGAAATAATCGTTCGAGAAACCGCGGCGCACGGTGGCGGCGTCTCGTTCTTCCGGAAACAACGGGGAACAAAGATTGCCTTGACCCCCCCTTCACGCTCCGCGCCAAAACGACTTACACCGAATTTCGTGGCGCTCTTTTTCGCAAGGCGTTGCCACGCGAATAATCCGGTTGCTTTCGTTTTCTACCCGTTGGTTTCTTTTCGAGTGAGAGATGTGGATGGTTCGAGTTAGGAATGTTAGACGGTGAATTTGAATGTTTGCGGATGGCTGACTGATTGAATGAAATTTATACTGTATCTGAGGTGTCGTCGGGATTTGATTGAATGGGAAAGATTGTTTTAGTTGTGATTAGAGGAATATGATAGAATAGTGATGATTGAGTTCAATTTGGAGCGAGATTGAACGGAAGTTTAATGTGATTGAAACTTTAATGTTTCATTATTATTGAAGTGATTTTTGAATGAATGAAAATTGAAATATTGTATTATTTTAATATTGTTGTTTCACTTTTCTTTCGACGCGACTAATAATTATCAACCATTTGTCTACGATTCAACTTACGAAGATTAACGATCTTTTCTTGGTGTGAAAATCAATCACGAGTGTCTTTGGAATAGCATGATTGGTTTCATTAATATTTTAGCACACTTTTAGTTTGATTATATTAATTACATAATCACTTTATTAAAGCAACAATAGTGTTGTTAAAATCAGAAACATTATTCAATAGTCCGTATTTAATTTTTAAAATTTTTGCAAATGCATACTTTTAAAATTATTGTTTTGTTTAATAATATTATTGAGTGTAAATATTGTTTGTGTGTAATATTTTTGTTAACGGTTTTGTTATTTTTGTTCTTAACATTATTAGTGAGACGAGACTGTAAAAAGCAAACTATCTCTTAAAATACGTCCCCACGAAATGTTTCATGGTAGATTGGATAGAGTATCCATTGCCTCGAATAGACCAAAAGTTTACGTAATTGTACCCACGTCCAAAAAGAGTGAACACTCATCTGTAAAGACAATGACACAGTCGTAGAATGTAAATGAACGCGTCCTTTTGTCCAGTTCGTTTGATTTTATCGAGACTTTTCTGAAAGCGGAGATTTCTTTCAGACAATTGCTTTAATGAATGCTGTTTTGACCAGACGCATGAATTAGATTGCTGCGATAATAAATCTCTCAAGATTTCTTCTTTGTCGTTATTTGAATCAAGCAAAATTACTTATTATACACAATTTAAATAATTATATTTGTCTTGCGATGTTTCAAACAATATTTTATAAAATTTCATTATTAAAAACGATGAAAAAAGTTACTTAAGACGTAGTACTATTTTATATGAGAATTACCCTTGTAAGCAATGAGTGTTTTAATTAAACACATAAATTTGAAAAACATCAGTTTCACCACGAGACCCGGTGTTTTCACTGATGTGAAACTTTTTATGGGCGAGTGAGAGTGAGTGAGAAGAATTTTCGGCCCTGTCGCGATGTAGCGGTACTTTCACGGACGCATGTACAGGGTGTCCCCCTAATTTTAAGAGTAACGAAAGTCAAGTGAACCACGCATCAAAGCGAACTTCAATTCAGATGTATGCGTCGGTCAAAATTAATGACAAATACGGGGAAACTGTAATTCTACATTGAAATAAAATCTAGAAAAGTTTTGTTCACAATAAAAGGCTCGTTGATTTGTCAAAGTTGTTAATCAAAGAAAAAAATTATCCATCAAATATAATTTAAACCAATAAATTTGAAACAATTAGTAATTTTTTTTCTTGGGCATCTTTTTTTTATTAGGACGTACAAAAGTTTTTAATAATAATAAAGAAAAACAACACAACACTGTTATATTCTATGCACGTAGTGAATCATCTCAAATCATTTAAAGTAAAATTACTAATTCGGGACATGTAGGCAACTTCTTCCAGTCAAGCATATTAGCGAAATTATAATACGAGTCAGATGCATCTTATTACAAACGTTTTCAACTTAATACCACTTGAACATAGCACGTTTTGTAATAATTGCAATTAAAAAAGTGTAATCAATATAATTGTTGTAAATCAATCTTTTAAAATATTAACAAGAGGAAATCGTTCGATAAAAATTATATTACGTTTAATTGACATTGTGTGTCAAGAAAAACGAGGAATTCAGAGAGTGATTTTAACGTAAACAAAGTTCGATTTGATAATTAAGAAAACTTCGGAGTTGTTAATAAAATTTTCAGTCTCTTCATTTATTTTACAACTTCGTTAATTCGACATTGAAACCTTTACAATAAAAGTGTTCATCCCATATATAAATATAGCTATTTTCAAAAAAACTTGAAACTTTGTTTGAAAGAAAAATTATAACAAAAAAAGCACTTATTCCATCCAATTCCAAGAGAATTCTTGTTAAAAGTTTAAAGTTATGAGTAATTAATGCACACGTGTTTTGATCAGTATTTCATTACATTTTAACGACTTCATATATCAATAAACTAAAAGAGGAATTCCTTATAATCGATTAATTCGCATTTCAAAATAAACTTCAATAAAATAATTAAAGAACATCCTCGATAAACACGATAAAATGTCTGGAATTGTCGCTGTAAATTTTGTTGTCGACAGTTAGTAATGTAAACGATTCTACGTAAATGTTGCTTACTTTTGTTGCACTATTTTTAAATACATTTTTATCGTTTTGATGATATTTTTTTGAGTTGGTATTTAAATCGAAATTCAATATGTATGTCGAAGTTAACGTTGTCACTTTTATTACGTTTTTTAATAATTAGAATAACATTTAGTAAAGTTATTAACAAATCATGGTTTATACTCCAAAACCAAAAAAATTTGTCCTGCAACACAATTAAAATTTTTGGCAATACACGGAAACTTATTTTGATTTACAGATTCATCACCTAACCATTTATCAAATTTATTATAAAAGTTATTTCGTGATATATAAATTTTTACGTATAAATATACTTTTCCGTTCAAGTTATATTTAACGTCTTGTGAGTACGAAGTTAGACAAATGCCGCAGTATAACTATATCGCGTCGGCGAAATTTATGTCGAAAAGATGAATTATAAGAATTGATCTTAGATTCGAATACCATAAGGGTTTACGATCGACACAGTTGTGGCTGAAATAGGAGCTGTTGTTGGAATGCGTGCTCCACGAGCGTATGTTCGCAACATGTCCGAGGGCACAAGCGAGAAGTCTACGGAGGGAAATAAACGATACGACCTTTTATTAGACAAACTTTCGACTGCTTTTCCTCCCCAACGAAAAAGGAAAGTGCACTAAATAAAGGCTACTCTTTTTCTTCGGAAACACGCGCGCTCAGTTATAAAATTGGTCGCGATATTTCGTGGAACAGGAAACGTAAAATGTAACAGGCTTATCGAAGAAAGAAATTTTAGTCGATAAACTAATGGGGTGTGAAAGAAACGAAAAAAGACTTCAACTCAACTATTTCTTTTTGATTGTATCGTATATTGAATTGTATATTGGATCGTTGAAATATAAACGACTCAAGAAACATAAAATTAATTAACATATGAGATTCAGTGACCGAGGAAACCTCGTTTGCAAAAATTGATCGTGTTGTCCGCGCAAAAATAGCAAAGTGAAATAACATCTGTTACCCGATAATAAGCGCTGTCTGATTCCGGGACACTTTTCTTGGGCGTCGTAAATCTTCCCGTGCAAATGACTTTATAATTCAACCGTGCGTGAACGTGTATCAAATTGCGGCTGCGGGAAAAGAGTGCTAATGAAACGTCGTTTCAGGAGCCGGGGAACAAAAACCGGAATGCGAGATAAGACGGAAGCATTGACAAAAGTCATATAAATTACATTGTTCTGCCGTAAAATACAATGCTATCGTGGGATCGTCGCGCAACTGAGATTATGCGTATTTCGCGTGGCCCAATTTCTTTGATAACTTTACATTCCTAATTTACCCAATAATTCAGCTTTGATATAAAATATATAAATAAAGAAAAACAAGTGTCTAGTTTTAGTCATTCAGAGATCAAAAACGTCTTCAATTGAAACACGTATTTCCGTAGTGTACATAGTATTAAAAATATCGTAAATTCTAAATATACTAATAACAATTGCTTTCAGCAACAAAATTATAATCAAAGGACTGTTAGAAATGCAAATCATCAATAAAAATAGAATATTCGTTGAAAGTAACCAATCACAAAAATCGATTCAGAAGATGACTCAACTTTCAGTTTAAGATTTTCGATTGAACATTCCACATTTTGATATTAACAGTTAATATTTCTCACAGTAAATAACGGAAGTTCACTTCAAAGAATTAATCAAAATTACTGTACAAATATTAAAAGCACATAATTACAATATCATAAATATATAATAAGACATAAATCACGATTAAGATCACATCACATTTACTTTGATTTATCAATCCTAATGGACGGAAACTTCAATTCATATTCAACTCTCGAGTACTTTAATATAATCTAAAAGCAGTAAAAACGAAAATTACCCCATAATTTCCTAAGTATGAAAAACAACCGTACCTCGACGCGATCGAAAATTAGAAAGAGGCCAAACCCGCTGTTCGCGAAAAATCGCAAAAATGTTCCTTTGCGGTAAATGTCGGAAGATTGCTTGCCAGTCGTTCGTAATAATTAGAAAGCATCGATGCATTGCCCTCGCGGGATTAAAACATTTATCACCGCGATTCCGCGGCGGGATTTTTGCAGTGCAGCATCGGCTGTAACGCGCGCAACATTTCATTGAGTGCGCTGGCTTGCCCAATCCGGCGCCGCGTGTCTGCACGAAGTCTCGCGCTCGTTCCCGTCCTCGTTACCGGCCGAAGCCTTAATTGCATCCCGCGCGGGCTGTATCGCGATACGGAGCCTGATATACAGCCTTTTGATTATATTTTGGCCGGGACACACGCAATCCGTTATACCTCACTGCGTAACAGTACCGCTGAAACCGTTTACACCTGTAAATCTCAATGTAAATGTCAAGGCGTTATTCTTTTAAATAAAAGAAAAAGGCGAGCGGAGAAAAAAAGGTAAGCGAAGAAGAAAGGCAGGAGCGGGAATGACAGTACTTTCGCAGCACTCCCATGAGAAGAGGTTCTTGTTTTTAATCGAAAACTTTTTTTTAGGAAATCCTTTATTCTTTTTTATAACTATATAGAGGAAGAATGCTGGAAATTTTTTATAGGAGGTAAAAAAATGTATTGAGGAGAGTATATTGATTGTCAAATTAAGAATCTTTGATAGCAAATTTAATTGATTGTGTAGACTGATAGTCATTCGACTCATCAAATGAAAGTTATGTTAATAACGTGACTGTGATTGGAAGTTTAGATTGGAATCATCTTTAAATAGGAGATTGAATCTACAATGCAAGGTTATTTGTTTAACAGAACGTCGTCGTCATATTAACATTCTCGTTTATATTGATGTTCATGTTTGCGTAATGATTTGTAGTTTAATTTTGGTTAAATGTTAAAAACGTCAAGTAATGTCTTTGATATTTTATTGTACGTTCGTGAGATGTTCTGAATCAGAACGTATGATGCATTGACATTTGTAACGTAAATCTGTATTAAGATGAAACATATCATTTTAGGTATTCAAGTTTAATTTGAATAAAAATGTAAAAAGTGAAGTGATCGTTTTTATTCATATAATATTGAGTTTCATGCTTTGTGCAGAAATGCGTTGTAAAGTGCTGTTCACGTTGATGCATTTTTCGTCAAAATTTAATAACGCATCATTTACATTTGTGCATTTTTACGCGAATGATAATTATCTCTCGCATTAATCGTTGATTTAAATTCTTGCATCCATCTACCTGGTGTATTTAATAACATGTTTATTATAATTACAATTCATCACGCGGCCGTCATGTTTGGCTAATGAAACGAGCATCTAAACGGAAAACCGCCTGACCCTCGCGAAAGAATCATTGTTTGAAACTCAATTCCGGATTCTTGGCCGGGATTTCAATCACATTTCCAAACCGAATACAATTATGAATAACAGTGGCGGCTCGTAAACTTAAATTGCCCAATGAAAATGTTGACGCCTAGACTCGACGTTGATTTTAAAATTTCGCCATTGCGGGAAAGGAAACGAAGTGAAAAGATGGCGAGAGAAAACGTTTAAATAAAAATTCCTATCTACTTATTCAATATCGAGGTTGGAACTCAGCCACTGACGATCATTCGTGGTGCTTCGAACTCTATTGACTCATCGAAAAAAATTCTGACGTTGCAGGACTTCTCACGAAAAATGGCAAGTGCCATATGGTTCGGCCGAGTCATCTGCTTCTCGAGTTCGGTTTTAGTTTGCCAATTGAGTGAACAAAAGTTGTTTTATAGTGTTAAATAAAAGAGACAGAAATATCCGCACGGTTTGCGAAAGCGTGCCCAGAACTTTGCATCGATCAGCAATTTTATTTTGCCGGACTTTACCGTTATCTTACGTGAATGGCGTGATTTATAAACGAATTTGTCAGTAGCCGAGAAAAAGCTTATTAAAGATCGTATTATGTCGCGAAATCCAAGTCTTTCGAATGTTTTAATATAAAATACTTAAATCTTTTCCACAACCTTTAACATTGAAAAAATGTACAAATGTTTTAAGTTAAAGTGGTTTAAATTTGATAAGAAATATGTTTTATCTGAAAAATTGTGGAGTGATATATTAAGCGTACTTTAGCTAGTTAATTAGCAATTTAAATTTCCCGCCATTCAAAAAATTCAAATTACTGTTGAACATTGACGAGCGAATACAGTTCCTGTTTATAGTTTCATTCAAAGTTTCGACGATCAACCGGGAAAAGACGACGTTTCATCAGACGTTACATTCAGGCGAATGCAAAATTGATAGCTTCGGATGATAAATTAGAATAATTGATTACTATTGGTTAATTTATTTGACAGGCTGCGGATTGCGGATTCATGAGGCGAGACGTCGTTGAAAATTTTAATGATTGGTCTGTAAAATGTTTTAGCGGGAAATTAAATGAATCATAAATATGTGCAGTTGGTTCGTGCTTACGCCGAGACATGTTGGTTTAACAAGACCATTCGAAGTCTGATAATGATTTTAATTGTTTTGCAAATGCAAGAATTAAATTAACATTTTTATCTAAGTGTTTACTTCGTTGAAAATTCTTTTTTTTTTATATTTTTTTTTTTAATAACAGTTTGATTAGTTTTGAAGAAATATTCGTTTTTGAGAAACGTTGTTGTAATTTACTCAAGATAAAAAATATATATATTTATACTTTAGGAAATTTCGGATTATTATGGAAATCCATTTTTCTAAGTACTTTCAGTTATATTAATTCCCATAAAAGTAATGAATTAAATGACTTTTTTCAGTTTATATTTATTTAGGAGTGAATAAGGGTAAAAAATGTAATACCGAAAGCAAAAATATTGGAAACAATTTCCGTTTGGAAAAAATGTCTGTTTTTAGCACAGTCATATTGTGGTCATGCTTCAATCTGTGACACATTTTTCAATCGAATCGTTCGTCTCGACACCATTTGTCTGGCTCGAGTGACGAAATTCACGCCCTCAATCGTCGGGATACGAATATTTACGGCTTTATCTCAACTCGAGATTGAAATTTCATTGCGCCGCCATTATTCTTGGTTTCGTTTAGCACACTTGTGCGAGCGCGAGTACGAGTCCGGTATGATACGGTCATGTCTGCTGATCGTGTCTCCCGATAAAGTGCAAGTTTGCCGAATACATCGCCCTGAGAAGTCCAATTGAAAGGATCTAACGCTAGACTACTCTAACTGGTTCCTTTACAACAATGAGTGCAGATGGCGTCATAGTCACTTATTATTATTAGTAAGGTAAAACGGAAAAGGACTATTTTTAAATAAGCAGGAATACATTTCGAGACCGGTTTAAACGTATTTCGGATTCAACAAAATAACTCTGAGTGGATAATAAGGCGTTGTACAGGAGTTAAGGTGTAAGTTTTCAGTGCAAAGAAATGTGAAAATCACGACTTCAGTAGTAGACTGATTTATAGGTGAAGTTGATGGCGATATTTAACTTCTTCGATGTGTTTTACTTCGTAATTTCGAAATCATTTGCATTTTACACCGCATTGCATAATTCGTAGTTTTTTTTCAAAATTAAACACGGAATTTTAAATGTTTCTCTTTCATAAAAGATTCTTTTTTTTAGCACAAATATATTTAAATCGAGCATGAATTGATTTAAATGAGAAAAACAAAACTTTTCGTGTTCTAAAGAAGATCACCACGTGTAATAAAACAGTTTGCCTCCTGTTTCTCCCGCTCTTCTTATCCACCTTTCTGAAATTCATCTTTTTATGTAGAAAGAACCAACACTCATCTCACGTTCGTAGACCATAGTAAAGAAACAATAACAATTGTTTGTCGAACGATTTTCGCTCACTTTGTTTCAGTGGAAACATTGTGGCTTTCGAGGTGCGAAGTAATGGAAACGAAATGGAAGCGTGGGTAGATATCGTGCAGCATAAAATACCGTCGCACTTTGACCCCGAATAAGCCGAGTTGGCTCGTTAATCCTGTTTCCTTTGCGGACGTTCTCTTTTTTTTACTTTTTTGCCTCTTTCATTTCGTCTTTCCTTTTTTCGCTCGCTCCTTGTTTTCTTGATTTTTCGCAGTCGTTGGGGAAGCGAGATCGTCGACTAACGAGTCCGGTCGGCAAGTAAGACCCGAGTATCGCGCGCCCTTATCACTTTGCGGGCGCGCGTGGCAAGAAAAAAGTTGTTTGGCTGAAACCATTTTACCGTTGTCAGCGTGCACGCCTGTTGACATTCGATTCGCTGCGACTACTGTTACGCAGCAGTCGGCGCCTGGGGAAGTGTGCATCGACGTCGCCGGCGATTAATCGATTGCATAACTCACTCGTGAGAAATAATTGCGTTTATTATCGGACTGGTATGAACTATTGCTTTGCGTCCCGGCAATATGTTGTTGAAAGATACAGGAAGTGAAGTCGAGTTAATTGTTTGTTCGACGTGGAGAACAAAAATTCGCCGAGATAACGCGAGGTTTCGTTGCAACGACGAAGGAATACCGTTGTTACGGCAATAACGTGGTTAATAACAACGGATGGATTTTTTTAATACGATTTTTTGTTGCGCCAATCTGTGTCGGCCAGATAAACTGCTGATTGGTTTATTATTTCATCTTTTGCTGTCATTTATTTGAATTATTAAATCTAATTATTTACTCCAATACATAAACTATTGCAAAAAGTAGTGAAAAAGATACTGATATTATTGTGAATAAATATTATTTCATGTTGTAAATGCAATATGTTAAAACTGTGACAGAAAAAGACGACATAACCATATGAAATCATAAAATCGTATTATTAAGAAAATGTATGTTTTGAGAAGATAAATGTGGAAATAGTTAAAATTGAAAATTGCGAAACGATTAATTCGCCTGGTAATTTGCTAATTTCCAGAGACAGCCTGTTTGCAGAAGTGAGAAAACCATCAGTGCATGAAACATTTTTATTACGAAAGATCTTGGCGTCGATTGTTACGACATTACTTCAATGACGACGATACGTAATATTTGTTCGCCGCCGCGACGCAAAATACGTTTCTCGGCCGCGATAATTTCATTTCCTTGAACGTAATTCGCGACAAAATCCGTGCTGTTGCGTGTAGAGAAATTTTTCATCCGCGATTAATAACGACATTTGTACAAGCCAGCGCGTCGACGCTATTTTCAACAAAAGATCCCAGTTTTATTGTGTGAGAATTTTCAAACATTAAACCATATTGCTGCTTTTTTTTGTAATGTTAAATGTTTTCAGAAATATTATTTTGAAAAAATATACAGAAGAATATTGTTATAATATTTTATACAATTTTAAGAAGACAGCTATGTTGATACTATGTACTATTACAAATTGGATATTTTACTTGTCTAAGTCAGCAATCTCTGCTAATATTTGCACGATTCTGTTACTTGTGACAAAATTTCTGACGATCTACCGTTTTATTAAGATAACAAATAATTATTATACATTTTAAATTTTAGCAAATTTGAACCTAATTATTGGGCGTGCATGATCAAAAGAAACTACGTCGGCCTGTATAATTAATGTGCAAATCAGCGTGTTTTTAATGCAAGACAATGAGATACTTCCATGATTATTCATGATACTTTGAACCTGTTTAATTACGCAATAGTTGGTTACGTTGCTCCAATGTATCGCGCGATTGACGGAATCCTGCATAGTTTCGTTCGGCTTTTCCTCGTCAAGCGTGAGAAGTTGCCTGGCGGGAATACTCGCGCGCAAGCCTAATGCCAGTGCTGTCGATTGTACATGTTTTAACGATTACAAAAAAGAAACTGAAAGTTTCAAATGTGGCGACCTTATCAAATAAACAATAAGTTAAGTTTAAATGCAAACAATTCTTGTGGAAACACAAGAATTGTTTTATTAATTTTTAAATATACACACGTATTAGAAAAATCTGAATTTACATCACGTTTTCAAATATATACCGAGATAATGTACTCTAAAACTTGTTTTTAAACTTATTAAATGTTAACCCATATTCATAGTTAAAACTGTACAATTCAAACACCGCTGCCGAGATAAAAAAAATCAATTCTCACTGAAAACATTTACATTTTCAACCAATTAATTCCCCCTTTCGAATGTTGACTCCAAAAATCCCCGCAGAACTTAATTTTTTGCTTCCAACCGAAGCGGAAAACATCGATGTAGAATGGTACTGCATCTCCACAATCTTTCTGGGAGTGATTAAAACTCATAATCGCTCGCTTATAACGGCTAATGCAATTTAAATTTATGCACATGCATAAGCGCAAAGATTCCCGCGAACCGACCAATCACAAGCGGTGGCGATATTCAGAACGTATCGAGGCTGCGATCGAAGAGACATTGACACTATTTCGTAGGCTCGGAACAATACCACTGTGACTTGTTCCAATGATTAACTGTCGTAATGACACCGATCGACGTTAAACGCGGACCATTATCGACACGAGATCCTGTCAACGACACGGCCACGATTCAGACGCGGCTATGCTCATTCAGACAGCGCCATCACATTGTCTAGTTACAATTTCCCCCCGTGAGCCGTGCCGCGCGGCACGTTCCATTGAAACAAAAATCCTTTCATTCAATGCTAACCATATATAGATTCTCTTTTTCACTTTCTACGCGTGCTACCGCCGAGCTTTATTTTTAGATCGCTCCGCTTTTCGCGACGCGGACAATTCGATTTTCCGCGAAAGCCATTCCATTTCCACCATTTCCCTCGCGAACGTCACTCCCTTACGAAAAACAAATCCACCTTTTGTAGGCAAATACAATTCAAATGTCACTTGAGTTGGGGGGGGGGGGGGCGAAACAACGCGCGTACAATTTCTTGGTCGAGGAAACTGTGTCTGAAACACCACTTGACCCTCCCCATGATCTCCGCACTTATAGTGCGGTGTGCCGCCCCTCCGCTAATAAAAAATCATCTCGCGTAGCTTACCTACCTCTCAGTCACTATTGCCTAGCATGTACACGCTCCATGTCTCTATAGTCTCACTTCTCTATCCAGCACA
>JABFOV010002138.1:0-21192 GCA_022817685.1 Aradophagus sp. ZL-2020 | reverse complement strand
CGGTGGTAGAGGCGAGCAGGTAGGGGCGAGAGGAGGGAGGGGTGAGGTGAGAAGGTGACGTGAGGGGTAGGAGGGGGGAGGGGGGCGGGGCGGGAGGGGGTGGGGGGCGTCGTGGGGGGGGGTTGGGTTAGGGGCGAAGAGTGGTACGCCGTGATACAACCGATTTGGGAGCACCTGTTGGTTTCCACGATAAATTCCTCAGAATAATCATTCCACCCGATTTGCGTTCGACGTCTACCCCGACACTTTTTTTTCTTCCTTCCTTTTTTTTCGGCTGTCCCAACTAAAGCCCCACCCTGCAGCCCGTTTCGATTCCAAATTCAATAAAAATCACGCTTCGCATGACAACTTTCAAATCGTCGAATTAATATCTATTCTTATCAAATTATTTCTTATCTCCGCTTAAAATAAATACTAAATTGAACGACACCTATTTCAATTTGTACATTTAAGCATCGCGAAATTTCATGCTATTATGTTTCGAAATTAAAAGTAATGTGCATTGTTTTTACGTACAACATAATACAAATGATATAAATTTTGCATAAATATTTTTCAATAAATCATAAACGAAACAAAAGTAAGGAAAATTTTCCAGGATATAAAACAAAATTTTTCATTTCAGTAAATCTGAAATTGAAGTGGCCGACGTCGAAGAAGCATACAAAATTTGTCGAGTTGCATGACAAATCCGGTGAGAAATTTTTGTGGACATGACCATGAATATTATTGTTTTCCTATTGAAAGAAAAGTCAACGAGCTTTTCAGGAAAAGAATAAAAAGATATGCTAATATTTCAGTGGTATTTCTCAAAGTGCAACAGCTGTTGTGCCGTGCGATTCCCATTCTTGAGCCTTCCAGCTTAGAAGAAATTTCAATTTTAACACTTTGAACAAAGGTCTTTTGTTAGAAAATTAATAGCAGGCAGGGCCAGTAATTTATTTACAAAAAGTTTTAAACGAATTATGAATAATAACGATGAGTAATTAAATTAAATTTCAGTGTTGAAATTGCAGTTTTGTTCCATTAAGTTAAATAGTTCATGAACAAATTTAATGAAATTATAATTTTTTAACGATTGTAATTAATAAGAGACTTAACTGAAAAAAAGAGCAGTAAAGTTTTCCACGTGGCAAAATGTCATAAGTTTTGCATTCGAAAAAAATCTCGAGATGCGAATTTTAAAAACAAAAACATAAACGTTATTTTATTTAAATATGTAATAAAATATTCAATTCTTAGAAACCGATACTTTGGTTTAAATGAAAATGAAAAATGAAAGAAAGGAAGACAAAATGTAAACGAGCAAAAATAAACAAAAATGTATAGAGGTCGTTTTTATCTCTCTTTACATTGATTGTTTACATAATTAATATTTTCACTTACTGTTTCCCAGAATTAATGCATTTCTTAACCAAAACGATAAAAGTACCTAAACTTGTGCTACTTTACCACGTGGTCAACTTCACTTACATATATTTAAGCGAAATTTCAAAGAAAAAGTCACTTACAAGTGTTTTGTTGGAAAAATTCATAGTCGCCCGTGGCGATTGATGTTTCATCGTAGTACTACGCGATTCATGACGATTTTGAGAGCCTTTTCGATGAATGAACGTAGTACAGCATACTACTATGAACACATTCACTGATCGGGCCCATTCTTTTGTCGTGTCACCCCCTTCCCCTCTTCCCTCTTAGGTTTCCAAAAAGCGCGCAGCTCGACATTGTTCGGTCGTCCTTCCAATGCTATTCGACCTAACTGAATTCCACGCCGACGCGTTACTATTTTCGTTGACGAATTTTCAAATGTGACGAACTAGGAAATTCCCTTTTTCGTATTTCCCGTCTTATTTTTTTTCTTCGTCGGACATTATTTTTGACCGGAAGTGAAAGAATTGTTAATTTTTTTTAGAGGTTTCGTTTTCTATCACTTTTTATGGTCAAGTTAGAGTGGGAACCCAAGGGAGCGATGTTTTCAAATGTAATACTGGCGGCATCCGATTTTCAAAGAGTTAGTCCCAAGTGGCATTGAGTGGAGTGATCATACAGGTTTTCAGGTTATTTTCGATACCGAAGTCTGGGAAATAACGTTGAGGTTTTCTTTATAGGGTGAACTATAAATTCAGTAGAACGTAGGTTTCATGACGAGAGGAAAATCGTAGGATAAAGAAACACTTTGCTACTTCTATCTAACTTTGTTAATTTTATCAGATTTTAATGAATTATTGAATATTTCGCTTCACGATTATGATTTTGTTTTCAATTTCTTTTTCAAACGATTTATTTAAAAATTGATAAGTAATTAAATTCATTATTCATCAACCGTGTTGAACCCTTATTTGAAAAACACTGAAGTAATAACATCGAGCGAGTACTGATTTACAACTACACTATTCGGAAAATAAGGCCGTACCAGCCTTGTCTTCTAGCTTTGTTGGAGTTTATTATATTCACGCTGTAAAATATAGTAGAAACAACAGGATCTTCAACTTTTCAAGAATCTGATCAAAATCAAGCTATTCGTCCAACATAATATTTACACAATTTTTTGTAATTTAAACCAGCAACAAACTCTAAAAACAATTAACTCACTTTGAGACATTTATGTGTACTGAGACACTAAAAATATCTCGAGTGGAGTTAAATGAAAACATTTTTTTATCTTAAACACCGAAACAACTAAAAAAAAGAAGCTCGTTTTTAAATTGCGTTTCTGCAAGTTTTTTATTGATTCGACCAAACAATTTTGATTTTAAATAAACGATGACATTTGAGAATTTTCATTTCAACAATCAATTTTACATGTGTCGACAATGACATTTTAACACGAATGAATTTGAGTCGAAGAAAGCTCGTATTCGTCGAAACAATGTTCGCAAACAAATTCATTATCGTTTGTTAAAACATTGTCGTCGATTGTTCGTAAAAGGATAACGAAGCGCCGGCTCTATCGGCCCGAAATCTTCGAGCAGGCTAATCGCGGTTAAGCATGCGAGCGATATCAACATGTGTTTCGTATTAGGGAACTATCGATTTGGCGCATCCCCGCTGACAGAGGGAGCCGTACGTGAAAGAACAAAGTGGCATTGTGCGAAAGCCAAATCCTCTTTCAACAAAGCGGCAAACCCGGGCTTTGCGCCCGGGCCTCGGAGGTTAACGAAGTTTGCGAAACCTCGTACAGGTGGTGCGCGATCAAATATATCACTGGCGAAAAGGTCGCTCGGCAGCATTGTTTCTAAACAGCCTGCCAAGTTTCGGCTTGACAAGTGTCACTAAAAGTTTACTGCGCGCTAACACGACCAATCTGCTGCGCACATGTTGCCGTAAACGTGCTCGAAACAAAACACCTGCTTTGCCATTTCACGTCCCCGCAGTGACAAGTTCAACCTGCACGGTTGTTTGTCTTCGCGACTTTTCTTCAACCTGCCGAAGATTTAAGTCCGTTCAACGATTTCGACATTTTTACACTTTTCCGCGCGTCTTTAAGTTCATGGGAACCCGGATCTTCGAACTGTGCTTCGAAATTGTAGTTTGAATTGACGGTAATAGGTAAACGTCCGTTGATTCTTATTCAGTTTTTAATCATAACTTTGTCTGTGTGAAGTACCGATTGATACCGATTAGAAATAAGCGAAATCCTTTTTTCCAATAAGATATTTTTCGATTAAATCCTATTGGTTAATATTTTATGTATTTATTTCTAATAGGATTCGATTGATATTTTGTTTGGACAAAGTTACGATTGGAAACTAATCATTTCGGACGGGACTGTAATAAGAATTTAACAGTTTTTAATGGTTATTAATGAAATTGATTAGCATGGACAGACGTAACTTCTTAAATTTTTTTTTAAAACTTTTCGTAAAATATATTACGCGATACTTTTCGATGATTATACTAAAGGTTCTTCACAATCACGTTTTCTAAACCATCACTCAAGTAAGATTTACCTACATTAACAATATTTTAAGCGTTCGTATATTTTATAGACGAAATGAAGTAACAGCTGCTGTCGAAGAGCCTCTTATTTATTTAATGTTGTATCATGACTTTACATTCGTTTTTTTTATCAATGAACGACGTGAGATTTTAAAGGAAAACATTTCAGAAGTGGCTTTTCAAACGTTTCTTTCAATTCGATCACACTGAAACATTGTGAAATCAGGAGAACGTTCTATTGTAACTTCAATAAAAGATTTTTTAAATATGAGATTTAAGAAATCATTTGATTTGAAAGTTTCTATTACCATTACAAATGTCAAAAAAAAGTATTAAAAAACGGTTCTTGCAGTATTGATATTGTAGTATTTATGTTGTCAAAATGTTATAAAAATTAGTAGCCGAAGTTGTGTGATTTATAATTTTATCTTTTCAATTTTTAAATATATATTTTTTTCCTTGAGTTTAATAAAAATCCTAATACTATATGTCGATGTCTGAATTCATAATAGAAAAAGACACGAGTAAAAAATTCAAAGGTGAACCGATTTCCGAAAATTTACAGCGTCTTTAAAGTGCGCGCAACTTCAAGAAGAAGAAGAAAAAAGAACGCAAAGGAAGAGAAAAAAACGTTACAAAGAAAACTCAATCATCAAAAATTGTTCATAAATAATTCGGTATAAAGCAGGGGACCACCTGGACCAGCCATCCCGAAGAACACTTCGCACGAATTCAACAGGTTATAAATACTTTTCTCCTAAGGAAGCATGTCCGGTGAAAACAATGGTGGAATAAGAACCTCGCCGGCTTTTCCACTTCAGAGATCATTGACAGGGCCGCGCAGTGATAATAACCGTCGTAAACCAGTACCTGCCGCCATTTCGCCAACTGGTTCCTAACTTGGGACACTCGAATTCGACAAGTGTAGAGGAACATCGCAAAAGTGTCTTTTTTCTCCAAAAATTTTTAAATTCAAAGTAAAACAGAATTGAATCCATCATTTGCATTACCTTCAATTCAAGTGATTTTCCAGTAAAATACAATGTTTTTCAATCGGTACCAATGGGTTTCAATAAAATCTGATGAATGCAATTTGAAATAGGTTTCCTGGTATGAAAAAGATCCGATCGCCATTTTTTTAATCCATACAACTTCCATACGATTTAATGAGTTTTAATCGGTTCCAATGGGTTGTAACAAAATCAGATGAACATAAATACAAACCGATTTCACGATTACAGAAAGATGAACGATATCTACCCGAACTCTCGAGCACGTTTTATTAATGTATGTACGACTCAATGAGTATCGATGGGATCGAATGAGTTTCAATGAGATCCAATGGGTCACGTTGAATATAAAAAGATTAAACTTTCCTCTACGTCGGGAAGTTCATAATATTTCCTCCGCCGGCGTAAAGTGCCTCGATCCACCGTGAATAAAACCCTCGCCTCGGAACATGCACGAAAATGGCCGGTCAAATTTCGGCGAAACCTCGGCGCGGCACTTGAAAGGGCCTGTCCTATTTTTTTGTGGAAAATGTTGGGAAACCTTGCGTCGGCACGTTCTGGCAATAAATAAGCGAGAAGAAGGCAAGCGGTGCAGTAGCCGGGGAGGCTTTTAGTGAAAACAGTCCGTGTGCTCAGGTGGCCAAGAAATCCGAATGGGACAGGTACCGATTATTGTGATGTTAATACCGATTTTTGTGCAGCCGAGGGAGGACCTCTCGAATGGCCGGACGGGCATTCAGCGCCGCACGTTTTCCACGGAACGAGCGTCCGCGAGGGCGTCCGCCGAAAGGAGCGTTTGACTTTATTTTGATAGTGGCTTTCTTAACGAGCCCCGGAAGATATTTGACATTTTTCCTACGACTCGGCCGGTAATGACAAGTGGCCATTCAAAGCCGATTAAATCGTGCCGTCAATGGCCCGTTCGCAGCCGAAGACATTTTTTCTCGTCCTCCATTCGGAAATGTCGTTTACTTTGTACCAACGTTTTACATTTAACGCATTTTTAACTTCAACAAGGACACACTTTCGGAGAACGAAATTCGTAAATGAACTGAAACATTTGTAACTTCGATGGTTCTATTATGTAGATACCGTTTTTGATTAAAACAGTTATCGTCTTAAAGTCACTGATACGTTTCTTAAATTAGGACACCGTTGTCTTGATTTAAGACACCCCAGTTTACATTGCAAAAATGTATTGTTGTACTATTAGAACAATATTTGTTTTAATTCTACTGCAATTTTAATGAATAATTTAAACGGTAATAATAATTTGAATAATTATTGATACAGTAATTTGATCTTCTTTTTTAATTTTCTAATCTTGTATTTAATATAGCATAAAATTATCTTAAAAGTTGCAATCTTTGTTTTTGCAAATACATGAAAAGATAACAATTGTATTTTAACAGTTAAATATTTGAAGTATTGGACATTAAATAAAATGTAAAATTATTAACAAAAGTGTCTTACTGAATTAAAATTTGTGTTAGTTGTCAACAAAATTAAGTAATCTTAAAAGAAGTATTTAATCGACCAAAAGCCCTGTCAACTCAGTGTTTGTTCATTCGTTCTTTGGATTTGAATCTCTTCGGGACAAGTATTTGGCGTTGTTTTGATAGCGGCTTCGTAACAAATTCCAAAAGAAGTTTGACATTTTTAAGAATTTCGTCTTAGAATACCGACAAGTGGCCATTCAAAATACATGAGCTTATTAAGTCATTTATAATACCGAGCTAGAGGAATGCATTCAGCATTTCACATTAATTGGCAAACTTATGAACATTTTCAATGGAGAGAAAAGAAATTTCGTCGGAAAAAGATTTAAATAAAGTCTTTATAAAAGAGAGAGAGATAACGATAACGATTTGTGAAGGCAGAAATCACAGATCAAAATTAAATCTTGTTTTTGAAGAACTGAATCTTTATTTACTTTTTCTGTAATAATATGTTGCATAATATGTTTATTTTTTTATGTATTTTAATGTTCTCGAAATTTGTTCTAAAAATATTTATCATTTAGATGTTCGTATTTGCAAAATAAAGTATTACAACTTTTATAGAATGTTTGTCATTGTAATTTTAAATTTTGCAAAATTACAATTCCAAAAATTTCAATCACAATTGCTAAAAATTGCGCTGAAATTGTTTTAAATATATATAAAATAAAAATGCCGTTTTACTGTTTAATTGCTGTTTCTTTTACTATTTTAAATGGTGAGAATTTATGAAATTGTATTTTACAAACAATAAATCTTTGGACACTTGCCGGACAAAAGAAAACGTCAAGCGACACAAGTTTTCTCGCCTTGCAACAAAACCTGCATGAAAGAAAGCGCAGCTAGACATTCGTTTGCCGAAAAGTTACGGGCAAACGTTTCGCCTACGAGAACAGGTAGGTGGTTCGCTGCGAAAAACGTATTCCGGGGACGGAGCTGGGGTGATTGGTAAAAACGTGTGGCCCACATGTTTCTCATCAAACGTGAAATCCGATAAGAGTGCACCTGTTTTATTGCCACTCGTATTATTCAGCTAACCGAAAACAACAAACATGTTCATTGACACGTTTTGTTGGCGAAAATAAACTGATTTACTTGAACGAGTGATATGAGACCAAAGGTAAATAAAAAGAATAATGACGAAGGGAAAAGGAAGTAAGAATAACAAAGCTAAACAAAAAAAAAGTTCACGTTGTAAGATATTTTTTCCTTTTTTCTTTATGCATATATAAAGATAAAAGAAATTATTACTATTGCTCAGTAATTAATGCTTTTAATTTACAGAAATTTTTATAGTATACCAAATTGAATTTAAATTTAACTATAAAAAAGTTGCGACGAAATTGGGACTTATAACGGTTTGATTCGTGGAAAGAAATAAATAAATGGAATGAAGAATTGCAGTGGAAATTGTGTAAACCCACGGTGGCAAAAACAACGAGACACAGACAAATTGGATCGCGTGCTTGAAGCAAGTTGGCACAGCGATCACCAAACAGCCGTGGGATCGTCACAAATGTTCCAAGTGGCGTTCGTTTTGTCTCTATGCGCAAACGATTACACGATAGGTTTATCGCTGAACTTGATTCTAACCGAATTAAACGAAAACACCAGAGGCTCAAGAATCACTTCCTTACGTGCAATTTAAACTGGGCGAAAAAATTCGATCATTTTTAAAGTTTTATTTTATCGTTTTCAAGTTTTCTATGCTAATAAACTTTTAAACTTTGTTTTCTTTATTTTTTTTTAATGAAAATTTCATCAAAAACGCAGTATTATTACTTTTCCCATAGAAATGAAATATGGCGCGCCATATCAGTTCTATAGTCCGTATCAGGCTTACATCACTAATGTCTAATTATGGTATAACCTACCTGGTACAAGTCAGGTCTCTGTTGGGCATTAATTTACCTTACCTTAAAATGCCTGTCTCATTCGACCCTTACAAGGCCCTTATTATGTGGCCCCGATACGGTTGTAACTCATGACCTTGCAATGGCCCTGACATGGTATATCATAACACCACATCAAAATCATATAATATATAAAATTTTCGCATAAAAAAGGACACGAGAGAAATCACTGATTGCATCAATTTAATTATAGTGAAATCAACAACACCATAAAGTTGATATTTAACCAACCAAATATTTTGTTGAATCTACCAATGAGGTTGCCAAATTACATTTATTTGGTTGTTACAATTGACGCACAAGTGATTCAATAATTTGGCCCAACGCAGTTCAACAAAATAGTTTAGTCGATTCAACTCAATCTTTCTTCTCGGTTTGATCTTTCCAGACACCTTGTCTCCAAGGAAATCCTTCATTGACCGTATGCTTTGCGAAGGGCTCGGGTCGGCAGGTGGGGAAAAATGTGTAAAATCGGATTTCCCAGCTACAATCGCTCGCCGACATTTCCGGGCGAAGGCCGAAATCGATTCCGGCGATAAATCAACGCGTTACCGATAAGTCTCATGAGAAAGCGAGCCACCACGTCCGGCCCCCTTCCGAACTTTTTGACTCCTCCGTCATAGGTGGGATCGACTCGCGCACAATGGCCGCTCTGAATGCACCGGAAACCGACTCTATCCGAGGCAGCTTCTTCAATATACTTAAGCACATACCTGTTCTCCTCTTTCTCCGTCGTCGTTTCGTCCTTCTCGTCGCCGCTCTTTAGTTTCTGCAGCGAATCTCGTGCCCTCGGAGTCCTTGATCCACCGCTGGGTGTCGAGTATTTAATGTCCATCAAATGGAAAATGCTGTTCCACTGTTGCGGTTGAAAATTAGCAACCTGTAATATGCAAACAAAAATGATCAGAAGGTTTCAACGTTGTTGAAGTTTCCAACGTTTATTAGTAAAGAAAAATAAAATCTGGTGTATTTTTCTTCAAATGAACGTGTTATTGAATTGAATAATTCTAGAAGAAGAAGCTAAAATATTTCAATGTCTGATAATATAATTTTTTTCATTTTTGATTGCAATATATTTTACTAAATTATGTATAATTAATTTTTGTTTATTAATAAACGTTGGAAACTTCAACTCCATATGTTTCATTATATAATTGTTATAATGTTTTAATTTTATGTACAATGTACGAAAATTGCATTTACGTTTTTATATATTTCATTTTCGTATGTTCGACAATAAGATCTCTATGTTCAACGTTATGTACGTGTGCGATTGTAAATTTTATTTGTGTTAATTCACATATAAAAATGTATTAAAAAAAAAAAATGTAGAAGACGAAACAAAAAAATGTTTCTAGTAAAATATGAATATTATATAGAGTTAACTGGAGTTGTAAAAAATGTTCCCATTTTTAAAAAATCAATGACGAAAGAGCAACGTCTGGGCCCGACCGGAGGACATCGCGATCGATATAGCTTATCCGTACCATTACACTGTAAAAACAGGTTTACAAATAAAGTTCACATACACGAATATGTTCTCAAACCAAAGTTGAACTTGAAAATTAAAATGTAATTGTTCAAAATTAAATTATAACTTGCAAACTGTATTTAATAAAAAGAAAAAACAAGTTTCTTTGAATCAACAAATTTTTACCACATCACTGATTATTAAAAACGGTAACAATACCTTATTAATCTGAAGCCGAAACATAAATAATGAAAATCGAGGAAACAAGGCGATAAGAGACAAATTTAAATACTCTCATTATCAAATGTATTACTTTCATAAACACGATAATTACAAAGAAAGCAATTTCTAAACAAACATTTTCAAAAACTTTGATTTCATTTCGGTAAAGCCTTCATTTATGAAAAGCATTTGTTTTTTATCTTATCTACAGTTTTCCATTAAATTTTATTTTGTTCACTAACAGAAGCAGACGTTCTAAACAACAATCCAAATAGTTGATACAAATTATTCAGATACTTTTTCCCAAGGTTTAATGAAAATTCGCATTAAAGGTACGGCTTGACGACTTGAGTTTAATTGATGAACCGTCCGCCTCATCGATTGGTTATCCTAGTTTCGCTGATTGTCAGAGACAAATAAAATTGAAAACGTAAAAAGGAAGAAGCAAGGTAGAAAGGGGACAAAGTAACACGGTATAAAAACACCGCTAATGCCTTCGCGCATTAACGCTTGTCTCCTAATAAAGAGGGTTCTGGGTGTAAAAAGGCCTGATCGATGGAGCTCGGAGATTGGTCGCCTCGACCAGGCGCTTTGACCTCTACTGGCTGGTCGGGAACAGGCCCGCCACCTACCCTGCCTCCAGGCTCCTCCCTCTGTTAACCGAGTCGTCGCTTTGCGGTTGAACTCATCGACCCACATTGACTTTATTTAATTCAAACCTCTTTTGGACCTTTCATATAAGAAACAACATTTTGCAAGAAATTGCAATATTTGATTATACAGGTGTACATATATATACATGCCTGCGATATTATATATTATTATATATATTACGATATTATATATATTTATTATGTTATACATATTATACATATTATTATATACACACTGAATAAATATATGTATATACTACATACACCAGAAGGACCAGAAAGTTAAAATAACCAACGCGGGAAAAAACCGTCTTTGAAATTAAAATTGATTTAATGTTGGCTTGCAATTGTTAAATCAGTTGTGATTGGTTGTTGATAGTCGTTTTGAATGTCTATTTCGTTCAGTGAATTATACACACAAAATCACATATTATATAAATGTAAAAATTACAGTATATAATATATAAATGTCATGCTCTTTAAATTTCCAACGTTTATTAGCAAACGGAACTGAAGTCTTAATTACTTTTCTATGTATAGTAGTACGTTTTTATTGAAAAATTTTACAAGCAAAATCTAGAATATTTGATTGTCCAGGAATATAAATTATGCAGTTGAACTATGAAATATTTACTCATTTTGGAGTTCGATCAAGACCGTCTTTTAAACGATGCAGTGTACACTCATTAAAAGTGTAAACATTTATGTTATAGGTCGTTTATAGTGCGATTTTCACGCAATGGGTTCAATAATTTGATTTCACTTCATAATTGGAGAAAATTGTTTACCGAATAGTTTTTCTGATTTAAAAAATTGCTCCTCGAAGCCGCGCTTCTACAATGAAGTGAATTCTCTAACATCGGAGCAATTTTTTTATGATAACGCAAATCGATATCTGTAAAAATCCATGAACTTAGTAAAAAATCATTATCAATTTATTATCATTAAATGAAAGATCGTTGAGTCGCAATCAGCGGCGAACGATCACTTTCTCACTGCTGCTGAAAAATAAGTACGTTAAATTTTAATGCAACGACGTGAAAAATTCCAAGACAATTTATTTCAATACTTCTTCTTATTAGAATTATTGGATAGTTAATTAGATTGATTGACTTGTAAAAATTAATATTTACTTGTCAAATGATAACAATATAATGAAAGTAGTAGTGAGTTACAAATTATTCAACATACACGTTATTATACGGAGACAAACGATGTAATAAGAATAATTAACTTCTTCAAAAATGAAGGGAGGATAAAGTTTGAAAAGAAAACAAAATGTTAACATATTTTTTTCCACGTCTCCATAATTTTGAATTTACGAAAAGTCAGACAGAAATAAAATCCTCGTCTAAAATTAAATTTATAAATTATCACGAGTGTTAATAGTTGTGATAGATTACAATTTAATTATTTCATTGACGTATCAATGGACTTTTATTACTTAGTATACGTTTTAAATTAATTAATGAAATCAAAAAATCAATAAAAACAATACTTCAGAATTATTGTATAATTTTTTTTAATCGAACACAGTAAATTTCGTTGCTTGAATCAGTAAGAAAAAAAATTCTTTTTACTGAGGTAAAAACATAACGTTATTTCCTAATCGATCATATAGTTTCGATACACAATTAAATAGTTACATTCAGACTCTAATTTTTGCAGTGAATTTTCGTTAATCTTCGTCTATCCTCTGGGTTGAAGAAGGTGTCAATTCAAACTAGAGTTAAAAAACGCCACCGCAAAATTTATTGTAAAAATAAAATTCAATGATCTGAACCTGAGACCTTTATAACAAAAACAGTGCCTCGTTTTCATTTAGAAAATTAAATATGTCGGAATTTAAGACATTTTACGTTCTAAGTCACTAAAATGGTGTCAATTTAAAACTTTTTGGTGTTTGAAAACTAGATACTTATTTTTACACTGCTCTTCAATGCAAGCCCGAACGGGCACCTTCCGACCCAACTGACGATGTAATCTGCACTTCATAAAAAAATCAATATTGATGATAAATTCCTACAATAAGTTCTTATATATAATATGACATTTCCCTTTTATTATTATCTCTAACAAACGCCATTAATAATTTTCAATCAATAGAACAACGTTATCCCCAACACGACGTTACATCATAGAAATCACCTCTTCGGATTACCAAAACTACCCCAAAACAGTTCAACAACTTTGTCGCTAATCCCCATCAGAAGCGACATGACGAAAAACGAGAAAAATATCAATCCAACTGATCGAGGCCCGAGATCCCGAAACCCCCACCCCAGGTCCTCGAGATTCATGAAAGGATCGCGAGGCTGCGCGCCGCGTAACTTACTTGGGATTTGGTCGGGGGTGCGCACGCGGGGGGAGGGGAATAAAGCGAGGCCGAAATCCCGCCCCTGGAGAACCGCCCTCGACGTTAAGGGTGCTTGACGGGCCTAGAAACGATCGGAGCTATGGAACACTAGTCGTCAAGTGCTCGTCGAGGACACTCACCGAAACGGCGCTGATTTTTCGAAGGGTGCCGAATCCCGCCGCGAAGTTGTGCCCAGTGCCGTAAAGTGTCGGATAAACAAACAGTTGAACAGTAACTGAGCGAAGAATCGAAAATAAACTATAACAGTCGATAAAAAGTTCAGGTCAAAGTTCAGTCCGATCGAGTCGCCGGAAGATTTTTCACAACGGAATAAGAAAGAACTATTGGCGTGACAAGTGTTTGGATTATGTACGACTGTTGACGAAAGTTTTTCTTTTTTTTTTTTTTTTTTTAAACAAGGGACAATTTTAATGAAAATGGTGGACAAGAGCAAGTTTTTGCCGTGGCCGTTGCTGCCCTACCCGGCGAGCCTGTTCAACCACGTTTGGTATAGCCAGCTGGCCCTCAACACTAGGTATCTTGATTTCACAGTCGTATTAAAACTGACACCGATTTTGTGACGCTTTCAGCAAAAATGTTGCTTCCTCGTGACAAACGATTAAAACCTCATTAAAAGTCATTAAAAGATGTCCAGTTTTCCCCAAAGTTGAATAGTTTTCAATCGTAGCTTCTCGTTCAAGCAAAATACCAATTGAAAGTAATTAAAAAAAAATAGGATAATATATTGAGCAATAAGATCGAATGAGGAAACGTCTTATTGGACAAATATTGATAATTTTATAAGATTAAATGAGTTAATGCACTGTTGGTTAAATAAGAAATGTCACGATTGATTCCTGTTAAATAATCAGTATATTCAATCAATGGGCAATACACCCATTCATTCCAAGTGCTTAATTAACATTTCACTAATTTCTAATAGGTTTTAATTGGGATTTTATATGAATAAAATTACAATTAAAGACCGATTGTTTTATATGAGAATGAATGGATTTTTAAGCAGGGTGACCCCTTCGAGATCAATCATTGGTGGTCTGTAATCTTAGGAGTATAAATTCTAATAATCGATCGACGATAATTCATCGACACACTGCAACGTGAAATTGGCAATTCCAAAAGACAATTGGAGCGTGTTACATAAAATTGTTATCTGTTAATCGTTATCGGCGGAGTTCGCTGCCGCTTATCGCGATGTTCCTTTTCTTTGATTTCGCGTCTTTTATCGTCGGCCTTTTCTCGTTTTCTTTTCGTTGGCTCGTTTTTCAAATTTCTTCGTTACAAAGTTGCGCTTACTATCAGCTTTTTATCTGAAGACAGTACATATTTTTAGTGACTTATCGTCTTGCTTTTTTATTTGAGATAAAACTGCTGTTACTAGAATACGGATCGCACGCGAAAGCACAACATTCGAAATTAAATTTTGCTAAAAATGTCTATATAAGGAAGTAATATAGTTTCTTTTTCCACTTTACCTTTGCAACATATATTGTTGATTTTACAAAACACTTTGTAATTACTGGAAAACATATAAATAAAAGTAAAGTCATTCGAATTTTTTTTATATACCATAAATGTTAAAAAAATTTACTTTATCTGCAGTAAAGTAATTTTATGTACAAACAGAGCAGTGTAATTAATAACAACTCCTTGCGCCGGAAGAGTGATTCCGACGCAAGGTTACGACGTAAAATGAAATCTGTCGAAAGGCGCAATGTAACTAAACATTCGAGCCAATAGAAATATTAAAAAACAGTTTTTAATAAATGAGTTCACGCAATTTGATTCGTGACGACAATTGTTCGATCCGTTGTTTACCTCTCACACAGCCAAACGAATATTTTTTCACCGATAAAGCTAATCGTCCCGATTACCAGTGCAATCTCGTGTATCGTATCTAAGGAACGATACCAACGTTGCCTTACTGATCAAGATTTTCGCCATGAAAACAACTTTTAATACGAATTCGCACGATTTAGATGAAAATGAAAACAAAGTTTTCGATGAGCAGTCTAACAAATTATGGAAATAGTTTTTTTTTATGTGAAATATTTCTAAAGCTAGTAACAGTTGTAATATGGTTGTTTCGAAGAACAGGCAATTACGCACATTTCGGTTCGCCGCCCTTTCCTTCAAAATGCTAAATTGATAAAAACTTACTTTGAGTATACACTTCCACCTATGTCTATGCAAAAATAATGACCGGTTTACACAACGTTGATGTACTTTACATTTAAAATTTCGCAACGTGTAAGTTGTTTCAACATCGGGTTGTTGGTCATTCTTTTGTTGTACATTAACCTTCTAAGGACCACATATAAAGTATACGAAAAGAAAGAACCAAAAGGGAAAACCACGACAACTTGATTTCTCAATTTCCCAAAGTGCGATTAATTAATCACTTTGATTGACGTGGAAAGAAAGGACTTTAACACTTTCGAGAAAGGCGTCGATAATTGTAACCCGTAGGCTAATTTCGAAGGTCGAGTGGCCGCTTTATTGGACGAGAGTAACGCAGAAGCGTGGCCAAACGTGCCGAGATAATAGCCCGCGTGGCTTAGGCGTCGGAGGCCCAAAATTAGGATTTATCAGGCAGGTTGTTTGGGTCCTTTCAGTCGGGACAGGTGGGCCCGATTGGCCCTTTCAATGGCTGCTGGTCTAATCGCGTTAACCGGCGACGCTGCCGCTGGCTTTTTGACCGTTTCCGGCGTGGATGTTCTACGAATAATGGCGCCCACTCGGACCTCCGACCGAGTGAGAGAATCGGTACCTTTTTGAAACGTAATTGACGAGAGAAGCGTTTGTCAAGGATTTCCCGTCTTTCTGTTGCAGACTGCTTGAGAGCATGAAGATGCCCACGCGGACCTCGGGCTTCCACATCAGCGACATTTTGGAACTAAATGACTCGAAGCCGAGCACCGAGGAAACTGAAGTGCCCGGTAAGTTGTCGGCATTTTTTGTATCGAGAGAACAAAATAGTGAAATTGACTGATAAAAAGGAAAAGTTACTATTCAGATGGTGAATCCTATCGGTTTATTATTGAAATAGTGTACTTTATTTTTTAAGTCAAAAGGGAATACGTAAGTTGAATAAATGTTGAGGAACTCGTGGTTGAGCAAAGGTTGGGATAACTCCCAAATGTCAGTTGATGGTCAATGTTGCATTAGAATTAACAAACAATTGAATCGAAATTGTGTCAAAGTTGAGTCAAGTTGAACCTACCTTATGTCGGTCGACATCAACTGTTATAATTGAGCCAGAGTTGATAAAATATTGAATCAAGATTGCGTCAAGATTTAATCCTCGAATTTCAAAATTGGATTGAATCAAGATTGATTTAACGTTGAAATCACAATATTCTTACAAAGTTGATAATCAGTTGAATCTTACTTGATGATTAGTCAAATGAAGATTGAATGAATGTCGATGGTTCAACGAAAAAACTGTTGATAATTTTACCTGTCAATTTTATTTATCGCGTATTTATGCTTTGATTGCAGCTGGACAGACGGTTTTGCCAACGGCTAGCGAAATTCCAACCACCTATCAACAACTTTTGGAACATACCATGCTGCACCCGACCGCGCCAGTTCATGGTACGAATTTCAACATCAACCGAGTATCAATTCCAAGCTTCCCCATTCCGACACCTGCAAACTCACTAAATTGCTGGCACCAAACCGGTGCAAACATCTCACCACCGATGCCACAACCTCTGGATGAAGTCAACGGTAAGCTAGCTTATAGTATGGTTGAATTCAAATTTTTCTCTACTTTCAATTTTTCATAATTTTTCAATTTTTCAATTTTTCGTAAAGAATCTTGAAATAGATCGTTTTAAAAAATAGATCTTGAAATAGATCGTTTTAAAATATTTTTCCTAACTGACATTTTCACTAACGCAAATAAAGATAAGAAATTGCATTCATCTTCAATCGTAATATGAGTTCAAAAGACGCAAGTTGTTTCTGTAATCTCACAAGTGATGAAAAATTAGAAGCTATTTATGAAAAAACCGACCAGGTCGTATTTTTTTGTACTTTTCCTTTCTCTATAATATTTACTATTCGTGCGCTATCCATGTCCTTTGCTCGATACGTTTCATTCTTTCTCACTCGTGATCGCAAGGGATACATTTCAAGCAACCCTTATTTATTTAGCACCCTACAATTGGTTCGTGTTGGCTAAGCAGGATCTAATAGGTCTATAAAAGATCCTTGTGTCCTATTGGCGATCAGGCTTTGAAAGGAACAGATGTCCTCTTCTCGGTACATACATAGTGGGGGACAGATGGGTGCTCGTACCTTGTTGCACGGTTTGCAATGAATTCGAGCTCTGTCACGCCCTAAAATGCATTGTCCTGTCGCGTCTGCCATATCTCAACTATTGTCATTGAACGATCGCTTATATTAAATGCTTTTCGATTGGAGGCTTCGGGTTTTAACACATACACCTTTCGCCTGTTCGATGTTTCAAAATGGCTCGGTGAAATCCACCAATGAAAAGGCGAACGTAACGCGAATTTTTTAGTTTCTAATTTCAATTCATCTTGGTTACTTGAAACAAGAAACAGTATCGACAGTCTTCGTTTTGAGCAACTTGAAACGAAAATTAAAATAATTTACTTGCTCAATTGCAAATAAAATAGTTAAATTATCATAATTAATGTTCAAGTTTAGGTGTCTTATAAAGTATCTGTACGTATATATAGTTCGAGTTAATGTTTCATTAAACTGGAGTTTCAATTCACTGTTATTTACCTAATAGCAATTGAAATGTAGTATATATTGTTTTACTCCCAACAGAATAACTAGATTCAAATTTCAGAATAATTGAAATTGGTTACCGGTTCTTTTCCCCAACTTAATTATATTGATCGAATCGATGTTGCATTCGAATGGAACAACTTCATAAACAACACTAATCCTAAGACTTACCGAAAATTCTCCTCTCGAATTCGTTAAGTGTGAGAATGATCCTCTGCCGTTCTAATTGAAAAATCACAGGGAGCGTCCGTCAGGGCTGGTAGAACATAATCTCCCATGAAAACGATATGGTTGGATTCTGTGGGGTCCCGCGAGTTGGCGCGCCGGTGTCAAATGTGCTTTATATTGGTTCACACCCTCCGTAGGGTCGGGGCCCGTTCTCCCCCAAGAGCATGTCGCGTCGAGCACGAAAGCCACGGCATACATGGAACGCTAAAACGCAGGCTTGTCAAAGTTTCGGGCACAGCTGTCTTGCTCGAAACCGTTTTACCTGTTAACATATGAATTGATTGATGAGTCGTTTGAGAAAGAATGGTTTAGACGCTGCTGAAAGTCAAAGGGTTATTAATTGCGGGAGGCATAGTTTTAACTCGCTGGCAGCTGCGAAGTTTACGACTCAAGTTGAATGGATTGTCCTTAGGAAGCGTTAAAGCTAAATCTTTATTACTCAACGTTAATTGAGTCGGTTATGGAAGTTGATAGTTGAAGGTGTTAATATTTTCGAAAACTTTCGATTAGATGTAATTATAACTGAATTTCTCAATCAGGGTGGCAAACATTCATTCTTAGTTAAAATATCAAGATTGATATTCTAATTGTAGAATTGGACTGTTATAGTTTAGATTTATAGATTTGTTGTAAATTTGTTTCAGTATTTTTTGATCAATGAAAATTAAGAAAATGTAAATTTAATTGAATTACTGGATTGAACATTGATAATTTTACTCGAATCTTTTTATTTCAACGGCCTGAAAGATAGTTTGTTTTCAATACTGAAAATGTAAATTGTATAACTATTTAAATTAAATAATTTCTTTGCTTTTCTATTTTAGCTTTGCAACAACCAGATTCGACTAGTCCAACGATTTCCGACCTCTCCTACCCATCCCATCGAGACAACAGTGTCCAGGGATCCAAAGAGGAAGATGAACTCTTGGATGATGACCAAGAGCTTGAAGAAGAAGAGGAAGATGAAGAGGACGAGGAAGCTCGAGAAGAACGAAAGAAGAGCAAGGAAATGGAATGCCGGAACAACGCGAATAATGCTAATGCTGGAGTGCGTCCTCGGCGCCGAAGCCAAGACTTCCCAGAGGAAGAGGCTGAACATAAGAAACGAAAACGACGTGTCCTGTTCTCCAAAGCACAAACTTTTGAACTGGAACGTCGCTTCAGGCAACAACGGTATCTGAGTGCGCCAGAAAGGGAGCATCTAGCTTCGATCATCCGACTCACACCAACTCAGGTGAAGATTTGGTTCCAAAACCACAGGTATAAGACGAAGAGGGCCGCATCCGAGAGGGTTGAAGCTTCAGGTAACCGGATGGATTGTTCACCGAGAAGGGTTGCTGTACCAGTACTGGTCAGAGATGGTAAACCGTGTCAGTCCAAGTTGCTAGAACCCTGTGGCCCAGCGGCAACCTTCCCAGGACCTGGCGCCCAAATGCCCATGCCTCCTTACAAGCCTCCTTATTGGTGGTAGATTATCTAAGCAGATGTTGATGGTGTTTCAAGATTGTATATTTTAGAAGAGTTTTATTATTGATGTTAAGAGAAGATTGGCGTCTAGTCAAATTTGGTTTAGGTTGACTTTTAACGGACACCTGGCATGTACAGATTCCACTCATAAAAATAACATTACCGGAATCGGAATCATGTTGTTACAATGTGAGAATCATTATGATGCATCGTATATGAGATGTGTTGAATTATGGTGTGAAAGCATGATTAGAGATCGAGGAAGGAAGTGTTATAATCTGTAACTTTAGCAAAAAGCCGACACTATTAGTAAACTTTTGTGGTTAAGTGATTTGCGTATGTGCAAATGTTTAAACAAGGGACGAACAAGTGATTTTACTTTATCTTAATAAACAAAATAACGATTTTATCCTTATGGAGGGAATATTTTTAAGAGTGGGAAATCTTATGATACTGAAATAGGAGAGTGAAGGAGTTTATTTGGATGAATGCAGTTTAGGTGTACCTCATTAAAAAATCAAGACTAATGGACAAATTAAAATTCATACTACTTTTGATAACAAGAAGTGAAACGCAACTTAATTTTTTTTTCTTTTTAGATGAAACCCAGTCAGATTCATTGTAGGTCTTAATTTATAAGTATTTTCATTTAACAAAGCAACGTAAATTATGTTAAATCATATACAGAATATTTATATAATTCCTGAATTTAATTAGACATACTTTGTTTAAAAAATTGTAAATACGTGAAGAAATATGGCCGTTTCCGGGGATATTGCAACAAAATATCTGTACAATTACAGTTACACCTGTCAAATTCAGTTGTTTCCTTGGTGTCTTATTTCGAACTAAAAATGTTGGTACAAATACTTTTGAGTTAATTTTTTGAGTTATATTTTCAACCAGTTTTTAGTTGTTACAGAAGAGATTGTAGATATTAAAGCAGATATACAAAATTTAATTATAATTGACAACCGAATGCATATGTGTTCCAAAATTTCTAATTGTGAGAACTACATTTTTTTATTTGTCTCTTTATATTAAATTCCGGAATAAGAAACAAATATACATTTTGATTCTCATAGTTAGAACTACTAACGCTCAATTACAAAATGCTTGTCAAACATTCACCAACAAATTTGTTAATGACCAAACTATTTCACGTGTTAAGTTACCCGGATGTTGATTGAAGGGTCGGTATATATTATCAGATTTTTACTTAGTGTACATAAGAACAGAACAATTTTCTGACAAAATTTCTTTAAAGTTATATGAAAAAGTATTGCGCTCAACGATAGGTCATGAACCGAAAACAGTATGATCTATAATCAAAATTTTAAAGAAATAACATCAGTAATGCAATTTTTGCAGGGGATTGTTTTTTTTTTTTTTTTTTTTTTTTTTTTTTTTTTTTTTTATTCTCCGTATGAATTAAAATTTTTTGGTTTTGGAATTTTAACAAATAAAATTACAAAAGAACTTTCTTGTTTTCTTTCCATTTTTTAGTGTGGGTTATTTTTTTAGTTTTTTATTTTTTGTTTTTGTTTTTTATCCTTACTCGTACCCCCAATGCCTTTTCCCATATATGTATTCTCGTCTCTTCTTTATAACAAAACGCTAAACAGATCATCCATCTCCATGTAAGCATC
>JABFOV010002137.1:8154-21200 GCA_022817685.1 Aradophagus sp. ZL-2020 | reverse complement strand
TTCGGACTCAAGGCTGTGTCCTGGCGTGGGGTCAGGTGTCGGCTCAGCGTCAGATGGGCATAGCAAGAGTACCGGAAAAAGACGACGCGTAGAGGGGGGGGGGGGCATCGGGGCGGTTGCGTTCTGGCATGGGATCAGGCATTGTACCATCGCCGCGAAGGGGCGTAACCGCGCGCCTGATGACGTGTGAGAAGGCTGTGTCCTAGCGTGGGGTCAGGTATCGACTCAATGTCACATAGACATGACAGGAGTACCAAATAAAGACGACGTGTCGGGTGGGCATCGCGGCGGTTGCGTTCTGGCATGGGATCACGCATTGTACCATCGCCGCGAAGGGACGTAACCGCGCGCCCGATAACGTGTGAGAATCGCGAGATAAGTCCGATAGGGAGGGGGCCAGGGTGGACCCGTTAATGGTATACTGGACACTGGCACCGGGATGCATCCATCAACCTGGCAAGGATCGGATTTTCATTGACGATTGGAATTGGCCCTCGTAAAAACATGTAGAAACCTAGTGGCTTTTAACGTGGCACGAAAGCATGTGCACGGAAAGGAAAATGTGTATCCGTCGTCGGATCGCCTCTCGCTCACCTGCTCCTGTGAACTTGATGTGATCTATGGTTGTAAATAAATCTGTACTCTTGGAAATAATTAAATGCATGTTGTTCTTCTGTGACCTCCTCACCTCTGACTCGTCTTCCTGGTGGTATCGTTGATGCGGCCATCTGACTATAAGGTCGACTGGCGTCAACAAAACAAAAACTGCTTTCATACTCCGATGACGAAAAGTATAAAGGCAAAGTCAGGCTTGAGCCGGTCCGCCGTCTCAGTCCTGATGGGCTCGGAATCGGAATAGGCGACGATTCTGCCTGGCGCGGAGACTCAACGTGTGGGTCTCGTGGCCCCAGGAACGGTTGCATCGGAGTCGTCGGCGGCAGCAAGAGCCGTAGCTCAGTTAACTCCTGTTGCTCGTCAGATTTATTCGAGCGCCAACATGAGGTGATCCACCCCAATAACGGATAATACAAAATATTGTTCAGAGGCATGTTTGATTGGTTGTATCGCTTAAGAATTCTAAAGCCGTATGATCACTGCAACTCGAAACAATTTCGAAACGAACTACGAGATAAGCGATTTCGTAGAAATTGTTTGAAAACGGGACGTAACAAAAAAAGTTATTGCAAACTGGACATTCGCACGATTGCACTAATCAGAATAACATTCTTTTATTAAAATAATAAATCGGAAATTATTCATCTTCAACATTAACCACGATTAAATTATAATGTACTAAAACGATAATGATCATTCGCTTAATCACATCAAAACAGTTAGTTTGACAAGAAATAATCAAACCTTACTAACTTTATTAGTCATAATCAACATTAATGTAAATAGGTCATATTAATTTTTTTCTAGGGAGAATAAAAGTCTGAGTAGGTTAAACAAAGAAGGGCCGCGATATTCAAGAAGGAATATAAACAGGGTAAAGAATTCGGACAATACAATATCGATTTCAACAAATTTTGAACTAGGAAAATTCGCGCCAACCGTAAGAAAAGGTCTAATCGCACAAATTAATCCTCTTAAATAATTAAGTAATCATGTTTAACTCTAAGATATCACTTTTTATGGCCGTAGCACTCTCATTTATGCTAATGAAAATATCTAAACTCTCGGTAAATAACGGGTTCGAAATTGAGGGTTTAAACGCGGACTTATCATAGAAAAGGGCCCCGCTGTGGTCTTGATTAAGGGACACTGGGAAATAATACACTACCTGGACATGAATGAACTAGATGATGCGAGATTTAAATTGGGAAAAGTTTTGAACGAACTACCAAAAAAAAATTATCTGCACTAGAAATTCAGGCATGTTCATATCGCAATTAGAAGTTTTAGATAAAGAATTAACAAAAATATCCGACATTATTTCAAATATAAATAGCGTAACAGACGTTGAGACAACTTCCGGGAGAGTCAAAAGAGATGCACCGCTTAATTTTATCGGCGGAATGAGTAAATCTTTATTTGGGACGGCGACATATAAAGATGTACGAAGGCTTAGGGATTTTGTGTTATATCAGGCGAAACGATCCGATGACATTACACGTACGGTACAAGATCAAACGCTGATAATAAAAAAAATATTTATTGACGTAAAACGAACAATCGAGAAAATATATGATTTACAGGACGTGACGTTTGACAGAATTAATAAAATACAAAAAGTACTCGCTTAACACACCGAGGATATATCCGAAATTAATAGATCAGTATCAATAATTTCCTATATAGCTTTAATCAGATGCGTGATGAATAATTAAAAGGAAGACTACCCTTTTAAATGCAATATTGTTCGCGAAAAACGGAGTTTTGCACCCTCACTTAATAACACGCAGAGAAATTCAAAGTTTTATGAAAGTATCTTTCGTTGATAAGGGAATCGGGAAATAGCCCCTCGATGAAACGGAATCATTTGACGATTTCTCGAAATTAGCCAAGCTAAACATTTACCTGGACGATAAAAAATTGGTGTATCACGTCACCATTCCATTTACGGACCAATACAAATACACTCTTTATCATATAATACCAGAGTTTGTGAACTTGTCGTTAAGATACGGATACACAAAACGAAAATCATATTACTATATAATTCATGAACAACATAAAACGTATATTCCTTTGAGTTAATTAATTTTAGATAAATGCACTATTTTGCAACAGAAATATATTTGTTATGAGACATTTGTGTTCAGTAAAGTAAAAAATTGCGCCCCTTGCGAAATAAAACTAATTTTTGGGATATCGATCCCACAAATCGAGATATGCGACATTAGAATAGCAAAATCGATTAAAAGTCAGTGGACTCGATCATTAGATGTTTATAAAATATATTTTTCGTTCCCCAAGGAGGAAACCATACAGATAATCTGTAAAAATATAGAGAACCGAGAAACTGCACGCGACGTGGGCGTGATAAAATTAAGCGAAGAATGTCGCGTCGAAACTCGCGACTACAAATATTTGACGCCGATAACGCGCACCCTAGTCCATTCGAAAACGATTGCAGCGTCGATAAATTTATCGTTAATAAAGAAAATGGCTAAAGTGATAAAGGAGAGAAAATTATCCAAAGATATCGACATAAATAAAGAATTAGAGGAATTACAGTTACCAGATTTAGAATTTAACTTAGAATCCTCGAAGATAAGCGATATAATTGAACGACTAGGACAGATCGAAATAACCCCTTCTTTATCACCTTCTAAGACTGTGGGGATTAGCACCTCAATTATAATAATCGTGATAATCGTAATAATTACCATATACTGTATTCTTAGAAGGCGAAACAAACCAACTGCTAACTAAAGCATAGTTATATATGTTATTATTATTTTTCTATTTCTTATTCTTAATCGCAAGACGGTGTGTACTAGATACGAAAAAAAGGGATTAGTTGTACAATGGCACAAGCTTTACCTACGCCATCTGTACCCACCGAGTTTTCCAAACTGATCTGCTACCAAAATAAAGAACGGCGACGCTCAATACAACGAATTTCAGGAAGTGGTACGATATTGTGCTTGAATTGCTGGTGCGCGCTGTTGTTTCTCCAACAAAGTTTAAGTGCCTATCACATAACATGGCTCACCTTATCGTCCGTGGAAAGACCGACACGTTGCTACCTCTGCACACTCCCGCTCCTGGTACTCAGAAGAGCCACGCAATGCGAGGATTGTATGTACAAGTACAATCAAAATCCGCACATTTTTGAATCCGAGAAAGACGTACGGGTCACTCCCCGAAGCGAGGAGTAATTTAGTTCTTCTTTAGGCCCAGTCCTCTAAACTACCACATCCTTCCTAACTGTGACTGAACGGAAAATCATAAATGGAAAACCATAAATAATGAAACCTCCAAAAGATCCCAGAGAGAAACCTTTCATTGTCGACGGAGTTCGACCGATTGACCACCCGGAGTATTACGGTTTGTTAATCTCTAGTACTTGTTAACAGCCCGCGTTAGTTGACGATAAACATTACGTATTTCGCATAACCTACAAATTGTGCTTCTCAGACTTTTATAGACTAAGTGTGAGTTCCTTAGGTCTATTAATCGTCGAACATCCTACGGACAATTTCGCGAAACTTGATCCTCAACCGACGAGTTGCACCGGATGCAACAGACTTATACTTCTGACTCAACCCGCGTCTGATTGCGAAAAGTGTATCGAAGCTTTCATACAC
Source organism: Aradophagus sp. ZL-2020 (assembly GCA_022817685.1). Taxonomy (NCBI): domain Eukaryota; kingdom Metazoa; phylum Arthropoda; class Insecta; order Hymenoptera; family Scelionidae; genus Aradophagus; species Aradophagus sp. ZL-2020. The sequence continues at coordinate 16,944 of JABFOV010002137.1, read as the reverse complement.
CGTCCTTGGTGCCTATATCGAGATCGAAAATTACACGTACGCGATTAAAACAATTTTGACCAATGGCAGCCGCGAAGACCATCGGTTATGAGGGTATACAAAGAGCATCGGATAAGGCCCCTCCAAACCCACAGAATTGTACAACAGTAGAATTAAGACGGGCATTTTTTGTTACCGACAAACCGAGACTGTAGGATATTACGGGAACAGGAAATTCTATTGTAATCACTGCGCGTTTATAGCAATGGGACTGAGTTACTTGAGATTAACCTCATTTAGATCCATGCATATGTTAGTATGGTGTGTAGCACCAGTACATAGATTTTGCTGCGAATGCAGTGCATCCCTGTTCACAGTTCTTCCATTCAAAGTCTGTTGCATTTGTTGTTTAATAGCGAGATGCGCCATGACCGCGGACCCATGCTACTATCTAATTTACGTTGATCCATAAAAAGACATTTAAATTAAGACATTTAGTTGGAACGCATAATACTTCCTTGAGTGAAGCAATAAGATAAAATGGCAAGCGCGAGCGAACGAAAACGCCCCGAGTAGAGAGATAATTATAATGGCATTATAATGTCTTAAAAATGAATTAAGTAAAATAGATCTTGAATAAACGGAATAGTCTCGTAAAATTATAAGTCGTATTTAGTTGCGTATAAAACAATTACGCACATGTAATATTTGCAAATATACATTACTGTTATATATATATATGCACATCGTTCACGCTAGTGGGTTGCTTTTCGATAGCCAAGCCAATGAAGCCACCAGAGGACCTTCCGGAACGGAAAATCGTGTGTGATGGGGTCTGGCCAGAGGACTATCCAGAGGTCTATTCTCTTTTGCTGATTAGCTCTTGCTATAGACCTGTAAGTCGAGACATTTCATACTTCCGGAATCGTTTTTCTGAGGAAATATATTGCAAGGATTGTATTTAGACGGAACTGGTAATTCCACGAGTAAATGTGTACGAGTGTACCAGTGGGCATCGCCTTTCACTGACATTTCAACACACAGTTTGTGGAGTATGTTAAAAAACGATTTTCATTACTCGCCCCGCTTGTGAATGCCTACATTGTATTTTTTTCTTCATGAGAGAATCATGGGCACTCCAACGATATGGGGAATTAGATGTACATGAAAATCACGAAGAACTTCCTTTTTGTTTGTTTTTTGTTATCATAAAGTAAAATCAATTGTTTCTTCATGTTAATTAATTTCAATTATTAATTAGTTATCGATAATTAGTACAGTAATTATTTATTCCAATAATTATTTGTAAGTTACGTATTGAATAAACTGGAAATTAATTAAAATTATATTATCTAATTTCATTTACAATTATTTGTATTTATTATTTGTACAAAATTCAATTAATTAAACGCCAATTTCTTTTATTAAATATTGAATAAAAATGATAATTAATTTTCTTTTAGCTGCTCTATTGCGTCGGTGTCTTTGTGAGAGCGCGGTCGGCAAAAATAGATGCAACGCGGCAGCATTCCAATGCTGATAATTTTTATAAAAATAGATTCGCGACGCAACCGGAAGGGCTGGCCGGGGATAACTTTCTTAGAATTTTCCCCCACCATCGACAGTTCCCCGTCGGCTTTGGAGCGCCGAATGGAGGAGCCCCCGCCTTGGCGCCTCCGCGGCTATGAATCTAATATGTTGTGACCCGTGACATGGGAATCGTGACCTCAAGCCTGGCCAATGGGCGGTTAACGGGGGGCGCTACCCCGCGAAGACTATGGGTCATCGTCTGTGGCCCGGATCCGCGGTAAACCAAGAGCCAATGATGATGCACCTAGATAATGAGGGCATTGTTCCCCCACAAATATTTAAAGTATTCTTTGTCTTGAAAACATTTAAATATCCTTCCCATCTAATTAAAGTCGTTCAGTGAGTCAGTCAATCGTTCAGAGCTCAGTCACCCGTGCAGTCGGGGCAGTCAGTAATTAGAGCCGGGCACTTGTCATTCACTCAAGTTAAGGCCAGTAATTTGACTCCGTGATTCTGTCAGTCGTCCCGTCAGTCAATTAATCTGGCTGTTGTCCAGTCATTCAATTAATAAAAGTCTAAGATATTGTACAAGTGCCGCCCGCTGTTCAAAGGCAACAAAATCAAACAAACACAACGTAGTGTGAAGTTGACGTCTTACCAAGAAAATTTTTTATTTAATATTACAGGCTACATAGTTGATAAATTTTTTAATGATTGTACCTGCAGTCGTTGTCGTGATATACTTACTGATGAGAAAACAGAGCATAATTAGAATATACCTGATGTAAATAATTATTCGAGTTTTTTATGTTTCACTAAACGTGGCAAATTGAGTGTTCCATCGAAAGTAGCTTACGATATTGTAAAGTTTACTGAATAATCTTTTAAATTAGAAATTGATGTTGGTTTTGATGGGTCGACTAATTTTAAATGTAGAGTTGTTTCTGCTGCGATTGCACCAAAGATTCCTACAGAATTCAGTTCAAAACATTTAATAACCGAAACAGATGATATTTGTGAACTGCATGAACTCAAAATAATTAAATTTATCTCTTTAACGTATGCAAAAATTAGGCTTCAGAGTTATGCGAAAAACACTACTCTCGAATATTTGGGTTCTATTAGACAAATGTTATCAAAATTGATATTGTTCAATAATGTATAATATTTTTAAAAATTAATTTGAAATCAGGACATAGTTGAAATATGTTATTTTATTTCATCAGATAAAAATAATTATAGAATAGAAAAATTTTAATTTGTTTAATTGTGATGTTGCGTATGTTTCTTTTATTTATTTATAAAATTTGTTAAAATGACAATTTAATATATTTAATAATGTAATTTGGCTGATTTGTTTAAAAGTAGTTAATAAAACTGAACTTGTTATATTTATACATATATACGTATGTTTTATTTTTATTTTTTAATGACACTTTTAATGAGGCGTTTGAATTACGCGCCTCGTTACTAGATTGGTTTGCAACAACGCACCTTGCGAGCATGCTCAGCGGTCCGAGCATGCGTCTCGGCTACCGCGAGCCGGCGAGAAATCGTGCTGGTCGGTGAGTCGATCGACTGTGAGTGATCGCAGAGGAAGGAGCCCTCTTGGAAGCCCATGTGATCCCGGAGGAGCGGCGAAGGCCTGGCGGCCGCCGAGTACCAAGAGGCCCCGTCCACGGTGTGGCTCAATCGAGCCGAATAGGCCTGGCTGCCCAGCTCGAGCCTCGTTCCCCCATGAACGGGGCCAGGTATGTAATGCCGGGAAAGTGGCGCGATCACGCGGCTCGTGTCGCCGTGTCGGCTTCAGCTTTGTTGGTCCCCTTCAGGGGCCCCTTTTCTTTTAGTCTTCTTTAGTTATATTTTCTTTTGTATTTAGTCGTATATATTATAATTAAATTGTTTCTCTCTCGCGACGCGACTTATGTAATGGTCGTTTGGCTACGTAAATAAACTCTGATAACCTGTACTTTCCGTGTTGCGTTTCATTGCGTGCCCTGAGCCTTTCCTTACCCCGGCCGCCCCTGAGCTACGCCGGCAACCCTCGAACTCGGGCGTGGGCGAAAGTGACAATCGTGCGGTGATTGCGCCGCACCGGTGCACGAGCACCTAGCGCCCAAGTGTTTTGCGCTTTCGCCCGCTGACCGCCGGATTTCGGCGGCCCACGTAATCAGGGCCGAAAGACCCCCGTTACACACTATTTGCAATGTTCATATACAAGGACTTGATGATTACTTTAACAAATATGTATCCACACAAACAAACTCTAATCATAATTATTACCTTTTATTATTTAAAAATTTTGTATCTCTTTCAAATAAAATATTTACATAACGTATGCTATGTGTCCCTGTAAACTGTAATTGCTTTATCAAATACTGGTGATGATTGACAGCACTATACTATTGCTGTGATATTTGTGGAAAAAGTGTTCTATGATGGCATATTTATATTAGCATTAAATAATGTATTCTTTTGGTCACAGTACTATATCCATTAATTTCTATTTCTATTTTCTAGGTAGCACTGCACAAATTGATGAACAAGAAATGGAGGAAAAATGACAACGGCTGAAAACTTACAAAGATTACCATATTATCAATCTCTATTAAGGAATACTTTTTGAAAAACATATACATACTGATTTTATACACAAACCTATTGTTTTTATACATAGCTATACTAAGAAAAGTATAATCATAAAAACTGACATTTTATTGCTGACATTTTATAACTAATACTTTATAATTGATATTTTATGATATTTCTCGTAACACAGAAACTTAACTACAAAACGTAGTAAAAACTCTATTGAAAAACTATTGTTTGTTCATTTGCAGAAAACTTAATAGAGCTGAAGAACAGCTCGAGTTTGACTCAAATTTAACTCGAAGTTTCGAAGCGTAGGAAGTCGAAGTTTTTGCATTTCCGAGCTTCCCAGTTCCTGCCCGAACCCGCCCAGCCCAAGCCCATGACCCCCCAATAACCCCCCCCCCTCTGAGGGGGGGGGGGCGGAAAAATCAAAACTCGCACCATTTGAGTCAGAACGCGAGTTTTTTCGAGTTTTTGCGTTTCCGAGCTTCCTCGTTCCTCCCCGTACTCGCCCAGCCCAAACCCACGAATTACTGGGGTGTCATGGGTTTGTGCAACTATGTTCGAGGGTTGCCAACCAGAGGACGTAGACCTCGAAAACCACCACGATTTCCCCCTAGTTTGTGGAACCAGTACGACAGCGTACTTCAACGTTTGAGTCGTACAAATAATGCATTCGAGGGCTGACACAACAGATTTCGAGTTATTGTTGGGCGAAATCACCCCAGTCTTTACGCATTTATTAAAGAACTTCAAAAAGAGCAAGCCGACACGGAGTCTATGTTTCGTGAGCTGGAAATAGGTCGAAAAATTAAAAAAGCGATTGGAAAATCGCGTAGAAAAACCGAAAACAAAATATTTGAAATTGTTACAAATTTTGAAACTTATTCGGATGAACATAATGTGGTCCAATATTTGAAAGCGATTGGACACTACATAAATTTTTAACTGTTTGGAAATAAAGTGTAATAGAAAAATGTTATTTTGGAAAAATTTGGAAAAATTGATACTATGAAAATACTGTACTATTGGAAAAAATGTGTTTTGGAAATATAGTACTATTGGAATAAATTTGTTTTGGAAATAATGGAATGGAAAAAAGTGATTGGAAAAAAATTTTTGGAAAAATTGTTCGCCTCTCTAAATATATATTTTAGCATTCTTTTTAAATATCTATTATATTCATACGCTTATTATGTACAATTTACAAAACACATAAATTATATAAATATAATAATTATATTTATTATATAATAAATACTTTTAAAGCAATTAAAATTTGATACTATTGAAACAATTAAAATTTAAATAGGAAACCATTTTCTCGCCAATAATTACAATAAGATACGACGTTTATAAGGTATAAATCGTTTAAATTCTTTAATTAGATCAATAAAGTCAATTTGCATGGCTTTAGATTGCTCAATAAATAATAACATCAGAGAAGATAAACGATCTTGACACATCGTGGTTCGAAGTTTTGTTTTTACGGATATCAATTTTGAAAAACTTCGTTCACATTAACAGCTTGTTACTGGAATCACAGCGAAGTTTCGTAATAGTATTCGGAAATTAATGTACGTTGTCTTCCTGTTCCCAACTTGATCAATCCATAAAAGCCATTCATAAAGTTTAATCGATAATAATTTTTATCTATTCTTGATTTAAGTAATCGAATTTCAGCATGTAATTTAGAAAAATTTAAATCAAATTTTTTAGATGAAAATTTTTAATCTTTTACAATAGATGCTGCGGCTGCACGACCTTATCGATTTTTCGGTCGTATCAACGATGTTGGAGAGGAGACGAAATTGGAAGTGACAATAATATACAATAAACTGCCATTTCATTATTGGACGTACAAGTTTATTTCGTTAGTTTATCATTCCGCAGTATGACATTTCATTCTACGGCACACAGTTAAAGTTAAGTTAGACCGAGAAGCGTCTGCGCAGTTGACGGCTGATATTTCCGTTCAGTTCCATTCGGTCTCCCTTGGTTTTAAGGAATCGCCGTGGTGCATTTCTGGCACCTCTATTGTTTGGTAGGCCTACTATTCCTCAGACAATCAACTCCTACACGAAATCAACAAATTTCACAAACACGGCTATCGCAGAGACCGAGCGTACCACAAGGGCGACACTTCGCGAGTGTCGATTTGTACGCCCAATCCCTACTGACCGGTATTCAAAAGGGGTGAGCGCACCACAAGTTGCACTTCATCAACGCGATCTATACGCGTCTTCTGAGACTGGATGCACCACAAAGGTGGCAAATCACACATGCCGAATGTGTACCTAGTCCCGACTGACCTTCACGGAATGAGAGTGCCACACAGATCAGCACCTCACAAATGCACAATCGCGCACTCAGCCTTATCCCTTTTCTCGCCGAGACTGAACATATCACATGGGTGTCACTTCGCGAGTACCGATTATGCGTCTAGTCACCAGTTATCATTAATTTACGGAACCGTATCTATTCCCGCACCTCAGTCCGACGAGTTTTCATGTCAGAGGAATGCCATTTTCAGTCTCCCTTTTGTTTTCCGGTACCCTAGTTCGTTCCTCCAACACTATATCCACAAATTCGATCAGCCATCGTCCGACACATGTCGCTTCTCAGTTATCGCCCTCCACGATAGCACCCAGTAACTCGTTCGTCGCCACTCGGCTTCGCACTCTCTCCTTCACACCACCCACGCCACGGTGATAAAAATTCATATATTTGTCTTATGTTCAAGATAGGATATATACAAACCGACTTAATTACACATACTCAACACATTGTATGTTAAACAAGTTTACAATTTTTATTTACACATTTATTCACTTAATAATTCGAGAAAAGGAGTTTCGTTGATACGTTTTCTACGCGGAATAGTTAATTAAATTTAAGACCTTATTTGCTAACGAGACAATATACGAGTTCGGACTTAGACCATTTATCGCACGATTTCTGTTTGAAAATTAAATTAACAAAACACGAATACTGAAAGTTGGGCGTGGTCGCCAGCGAAATAGGTATTAGAAATCAGTGGAACATATTTTGCCCAAATAAAGAATTTTACAATGACGGTAATTGTCTCACAAAAGTTGGCGCCTTTTTTTCATATATTATGCAAGGGCAGCATATATATACATATATATACACATATACATACATATATATACATATTCACACTTACACGCATACAGATATACACCTCCTTTCATTCATATTTTCACGCGTAATCACATTACTTCCCTGATACATCTTCCTCCTTAGCGCCTGTTCTCCTCGCTCTCCCACCCCGGTCTTCCTCGGTTGAGCTCCTCTGCCGTACTGCCCGTTCTCCCCCGCGCGCTCTCGCCCTTCGCGTTTTCCCTACCTTTCTCTGCGTGCACGCGCCTCATTTCCCAACCTAACTTTTCGTCCTCGAAAACACACACCTAACACACAAGCCACATTTTCTTTTCTTCTTTTTTTTCGATTTTTTTTACTTTTTCTCCCGAAAGCGATTGCAATTTTACAATTCTAGATCCTAATCGAAATTATTCTTTTTTACTCATATTTTTTTCCTTTTCTCGCTCGATCTTGGTCGCACGTTCGCTCGCTTTCTACATTTCTTCGTCACCTGTTGATTTTGATTACATAATCGATCGCGCTGATTCAACTCGCAACTGATCTCGAATCGAACCAGCTTCGTTTTTCTTTCTCGCTCTCGCGACAATAGCCAGAGATGAACTATTCCTTCAACGTATAAAGTGTCACTAATTCGCTACTAGAAAGAACAATTCGTAAACGGTATCATGTTTTTTCGCTACGTAAGAATAATCCAAATGCAGAATATGAATTTATTTGATATTTAATGCCAATTAATTACTAAGATAGCAACGATTTAATCAAATTAATTTGACACTTGATTGTAAAACAAATGATGGCTATAAAGGAAAGAAAGCTAGCCAGAAATAGAATTGTAAACAGAACATATCGAAATTTTGAAAAAGAACAGAAAACAAATAAAGATTAACAGACAATAATATTAAAGAAAATTCGATGCGCGTTTTGGCAAAAGTAAAATTTAAGTGAATACATTTGTCAATAGCTTTTATAATACGCGTTGTTTTCTATGAAAATTTTGTATTTAATATGAGAATAAAAGCATCTAAAACAGGATAAAGAGTGAACAACTTGATTTCATTTTTCTTCGTTTCAACAAAGTTTTTAACATTTGGAGAATAATCAATTTTGCGAGGAATTTTCCTAGCTCTGAAGCGTGGTATTTCTATTTCCAATTTTTTACATTTCGTCTGTGCGTTGCTGTTGCGCGAGCATTAAGGGTCTTCGATAAACCGTCGCAGCCTTAGTCTCACTACCAGAAAAAGGTCAAAAGAAATACAACTCCCGGGATGGTTTCAAATATTGTCAATTTATTTAACAAAACCCTGGAACGGAAATCTGCCGTAACTCTTCAGCAGCCGGCGCGCACACTCACCAACTCACCCGATACGGATCAAGAAACTCTCGCGAGCAGCCGGAGGATTTTCTCGCCGATTCGGAAGCCGATAGCCCTCGATCGACATGAGGGGCCGAAAAATTACAAGTCCGAGAAACGCGCTGTGGCGAAGTCTGGTTTTGTCGGCGACCGAACAACGATTAATTAGCGACGAAATATCCGGCATACAAACACACACACACACACACACA
>JABFOV010002136.1:0-21195 GCA_022817685.1 Aradophagus sp. ZL-2020 | reverse complement strand
TTTCGAGCAGGCTGAATGAAATGCCTTTAGGTTAATAACGACCGACCGTTATATACGGGTGTAAAAGATGAGTCGCCGCGTACAAACAAAAGTAGGTGGCCAGTCTGATGTGTGAGTGCATACCAGTACCAGTTTGTGAGTGTTTGTCTGTATTTGGCATAGAGAAGGGTGCTTCGGGAAGAAAAATGAACAGGTAAAACAAAGGCAACAGGTGGCATACAAGAATGGCCGAGAGATAACCTTCTTAAGTTACGTTGGCAACGATGACGTGTGTCGTGTTTACATGCAAATTTGTCCACTTCGCCCTGTCTCTGTTAAGTTCGATTTTGTCAGCTACACGGCCACGCGCGGTTCAAGAAACTCTAGTAAAAATGATCATACAATTTCTCGTATGGTATCTTATATAATTTTTCATAAGAGACATTATATGATTTTTGTATAACCTGGTTAAACGGCCACAACGATTCATAGAAGAAAATTCATCTGTGGAACCGTATATTATTTGCAACGGAAAATTCATATGAAACCTAGGTATGAAACCTGCTTCATCGGATTCTATAAAGTTTCACAAAGATTTATGGAAAACAATTCATGGATTTCCATACTGATAATATGAATTTTCTGTTGCAAATGACATAGATAAATTTTGTTCTATGAATCGCTATGATCGTTTACCTAGAGATATTTTTAGATAGAAAAAATTACTCCAAAACATCCAACTTTTTTCTGACAGCACAACACAAAACATTAACCTTAATATGTTCAATTGAAGTGTGAAGTTATCAACAACCATTGATGTTTAGCCATGATTTTGATGTCAGGAAATTGTGGCATGGACGAATCTTAAATTGATATGGATGATTTGGATTGAGATTTTACCATAATAAAAATTTCAATGATACTTGAAGCGAACTATATTTCTCGTATATGTCAGCACATAGTTTTAGAAAATACTTAAATTGTAAGAATGTCACAAAAAATAAATAAATTAAGCACTTAATTGTATTTATTGTTATGGATACAGACACAACCGACTTGAACTCGGAACATTACAATTTGTAGCTTAAGCATATAAACTACGTGACTAGTGGATTTACTCGTCGTGGACTACCACACGAGAGTATAATTAGAAGCTACACATTTGATTTTATGCAAGGAAGAAAATAATAATAATAAAGTTTTTAATGTATCTGAAGTTTTCAACGTTTATTAGTGAACGAAAATTAATTAGAAATAATTTACTGAAATAAGTTGATATCAAAAGTGAAAAATTTTACTTGCTAAAACATAAACGTATTAAAGCTTATTCATACAGAAATATACAATAAGAATTACCATTGTTTTTGTTTCAAAAATTAGATTAGAATTTATTTTCGTTTAGTAATAAACGTTTGGAACTTTAGTGCCATAGTTTTTATTAAACGTAAATTCATATAAAATTTTTTGTTCAACCGTTTTTCGGCCTGTAGAGATGCTCGAGGGCATAGCAAGAAAGCGACTTTTCGTTTTTTCGTGATTAAATAATATCTACAATCTTGAATTGCAGTTTGTAGTATCAAGACGGTATGTCCCCAACCTACAAGAAAAAATTGTAACTTTCAATAGCTATTTCTACAGAATCTACTCACTTATTTCTGTCAGTGCAGTGGCGCCCTCAGCAATAATATACTATTAATCTTACTTCTGGAATAGTTAATTTTTTAATGATTCATTGAATAATAGAATATTTTGTTTTAAAAAGACCTATTTTAAATCAAAATTATGGAATGATTGATTATTAAAAAAATATTGAAAAATGCTATCAGAATTGAAATCCATAATTATAAAAATATATAAATTTATTATAAAGGGTATTAATTCTACAGTTGAAAAAGTAAAACTTCCTTTCGCAAATATGAACGAAAAACTGCAATAATAATAATAATAATAATAATAATAATAATAAAAATGAAAAGATACAGGACAACAATTTCAGCGAACGAGTAAGTCCACCGTAGAAAGGTGACACTGGCGACTCGCACCGAGCGAATAGTAACAAGTGCGTCTCACTTACAAACCGGCAATGCGCGATGCGAGGAGCGAGTTTCATTCGTGGTTCCAGGCAGAAAAGAGCAGCGCCTCCGACGCGTTGCTTGTTTGCGACATTTCGCGTGAATTGCCAAACCCCAACGCCAGCGAGAGCGTTCTCTTGAGATCAAAACAAGACATCGTCCCCACCACCGTGATTCTAAAACACGAATAAAACTGCGAGCAAAGAAAACGTCTATGGCCAAATAAAGAAAAGGAAAAGAAACAAAAAAGCACGTCTGTTTACTTGCGTGACCTTCCCGAGGAGGGTTTAACCTTGGTGGGACAATGGTGAAATGACGCTTTCTGTAATTTGAGATTCCGCAATCAATATTGGCTGTGTAATTGTACGCAGCATCAGCCCGGTCCAGGACTCCATCGAGCTCGCAACTGGGTTACGCTTCTCGCAGGCCGTTCGATGCGCTGACCCGATATACGCGTTTACATTAAATAAACCAGCCGAAATTGGTCATTTGATATGTCGGATCGCAACTAAGATCTTTGTGCTTGAACCCTCGGGATGTTAGGTATAATAAAAATGTATAAATATGATAGTATTGGTTTTTACCTCACGATAACCAGGACTAAGTTCGGGCCGTTCTCAGGTACGGGCTCACTGCACTTTCCGTGGGATAAAACAAAAACTTGCACGCCACTGAACCCGAAAACACTGTCATTTGCCAAACTCGCGCGGCCGATTGTGCTCTTCAATTGCCGTTCACCGCGATGCCTGCATTGGTTGCTGGCAAATGCGAGGACCGAGGCTTTGTGGACACAAAGAGATAGAGAGAAAGAGATAGAGAGAGAAAGAGAGAGAATGTGTGACTGTGACTGTGTGAGTGAGTGAATGAGAGGGGGGAGCGTACGAATGGCTCGTCTATACCCGGCAATGTCTATCGCGCGACTGCCCGAAGAAGCGAGGTTCCGAATCCGTGGCGGAGGGCGGTGACCTCAAATCGAGTTCACATGTTGCGTGATTGCTTGTCCTTGTCAAGCGCACGCAAATAACAAGAAAGAAGAATACTCAGTGACCAATGAACGTTTTTCCCGCGCGGAAGCGAGGTGGTTCGTGATCTGATTGATCGATTGATTGATTGATCAATCCATTGTTGAATAAAAAAACACCACAGAAATTCTTCGCGGACTTTGACGAATTTTTCCTGACTTTATCGGAGACTTTCAACATTAACCGAAAATCGACTCACGGCCCTTGTTTTGACAACATAGATTTTTTAGTAAACTAAGTACTTTTCGCACTGATGCATCACACAGTAAGTAAAATAACTATTTCGCTCTTTTTTTAACATTAAGTTCCACAAAGACAAAACCAAAGTGAATTTTTTTTCTATTTGAAAATTATTTTTGAAAACGCTTGGATAATCTGAAAAACTGCTGTGATATCACAATATTATCTGGAAATCACAAGTGAACGGAGACCCGAGACATCGTAGGTTCAACATTTCAATGACATCACAGAGACGAAACATTATTATCACATACTTTTTACAAATATGTTTTACATTGCAGAGTTGAATTTTAATAATAACGATTCCCTGATAGAACACCATATTTATTATACTTATAATATACATATATATACGTATAATATACGTAATGTTCTATTGGGTTTTAGTTTTTTGAATTACGTCCCTGACTACTACCCATTGTACAAAATAGTCTCAGACTAGCCCTATATTTGATCTATTGAGAAGGCCAGATTAGTGCCGTACTATGTCCCCATCTAGCTCTAGTTTAAGTTAATTATGTGGAGAATATAAAGGAATACGATGCTAAGGTTTTGGAGCAATTATTGCTCAAATATAAGCCCACAAAGTAGACAAAAATGTAGATCTAATCTGGGCCAAATATAGATTTATATAATTGGTCAAAATATCACAGTCAATTGAAATGTATTCCGAAGAACCCTGATGCTACACAATTAACCAGTAAAATCTATTTTTCATCATTCGTATGGAATCGGAAGATGGACAAAACGTTTACGTCAATCCTATAGACAATTCCCTTTACATGCTGGATAAGCGTTAATGTTAGATTTTTGTTTTTAAAATAATATAAGTTTGAAACTTAATTTTAAAATAACATGTGAAGCAAATTGAATTTGCTGTATCAACTTTTTCAGTTAATATATGTATTTGATTGGCTATACGATATTTATTTTGCTTTTGCGTTTACCTCGGTAGTGGTTAAACAATACTTTTGTTTCGTCCAACCTGCTTGTCACAATGTCGTTAAATTATTCAGTTTGTCATTTTTTATTGTAAAAAATTGTGATAATAATAAATAACTACAAATTTATAAATGTGTTATATAATACTTTCACGTTAATAACGTACAAAAATGAAAGTGCATTCAAATTGTTGTCTTCGTGATCTTTCATTAACGACAACGTCACGCACCGCCATCTCCTAGACATACAAGTAATCAACGTGCTAGAATACTTTAGTTTTTAAACAGTTGCATCACTGCTTTCAGAATGAATATTTTCAGAATGATTATAGGCCGTCTTATTTTCTTGTATTGTTCAATAAAATATTAAAAAAGTTCTGTGTGGCGTGAGAGAAGCAACTTTCAGCTTGCTGGCGTTCTTTTAAAGCCAATAAATACAACAACAACAACAACATATTAGAAAAGTTTGAAACATAAATTGTACTTTCATTTCTATTAAAAATGAATACATTACTCAAATTAATACGACTGGCAACGCAATCGCCAACAAAAGCAGGTGTTTCCTATACAACAATTCGTTCAGCTGCGCGTAAGTTGTATTATTTATAATATACAGGTTAAATTACATTACCATACATACGATATACAGCATAAATTACATTATGTAAGAATATCAAAATTATAATGAATATTGTTATTTAGATTGCTCTAGAGATTATATGCCTGGTAAAAAACCAACAACTCCAGAAGAACACAATGCTGCAGCTGAAAAATATGGTCTCCATCCTTACGAATATAAACCATACGATGACACAAAAGGATTTGGAGGGTTTGAAGATTATCCAAATTTACCGTACATTGGAACTGCAGCAAAAGATCCATACTATCCTTATGATTATCCTGTTCTAAGGCGAAATTATAATGAGCCGGTAATTACTGTTAAAAAAAATTGTTTTTTTTTGTAAATTTATCTTACATAGATAATTGTATGATTTGTCATACATTCAGAAACATATCCTAAGGAAACAAGGTAGTCGAAACAATATTGATTCAATATTGACGTTTCTGTTGATTAAATGTGGAATCAGTATTGCGGAATTATTGAAATTATCACCAATGAAATAGTATCAACGTGCGAATGTCTGCGCAAGTGATATCCTTTCAATATTACCGTGTTCAATATTGAATCAATATTGACAATATTAAAATGATATTGGATTGATATTGACAACTTAATGTTGACAGAAAGTTGCATCCATAATGATGTTAATATTGAAAAAACATCAATCAACTGTCTATTCATTGTTTTCAGCTTTTTAAAAATGCAAATTAAAAAAGTGGTTATGAGCACTTTATTTACTAAACGTTTTATCAATGTCATTTTAATATTATCGTCATTATGAATGCAACACTCTTTCGATTTTCTGTCAACATTAAATCCTTGATTTTGATTCGATATGATTTCAATGAATATCGATATTGATTCAATATTGAACACGGCAATATTGAAACAATATCACATAAGTGGACATTCGCACGTTGATACGATATTATTTCAATAATTCCGCAATACTGATTCAATATTTAATCAACAAAAACGTCAATATTGAATCAATATTGTTTCAAATACCTTGTTCCCTAAGGGTATTAAAGTGATTATTGTAATAATTATAATTTTATAGAGTCATTTTATGTATATTTGTAGTTACATTTCTATTTCGTTTTCCTTTATTTTTATTGAAAATTGTATGAAAAAGAAAATCTATGCTTTGACTTTAGATACATGTGCATTTAGACATGATTGGTGAAGATCGGTACAGTGCAGGACAGCCAGATGCAATTTCAGGATATGAAGCTTTTGGAAAGTTTTTTGCAGTAATGGGAAGCTTCTTTTTTGTCTATTGGCTTACTATTCATTATGATATTAAATTAGTCAATGCAAGAGTAAGTATTAAAAATCTATGTAAATGTGATATTATATATAAGATACATTTAACAAAACAAACTTTTTTTTTACTTTTCAGGCTGAGAAGCAGTATCCAAAACCAGGTGTCGTTCATTATGAAATTTAAACATGTAATGTCAATCAGACATTAACCAGTTGTGTGAATCTAAGTTAAAACCAATGTTAAATAATTAATAACTAATAATAATTCATAAAATCAAGCATCAGTCAGAATAATGATTAATTTATTTATAATAAAATAAACTGTACAAATGTTTATGAAGTGTTAAATTTTTATTCCCTTTGAAAGAAGCATTCCCCTTTAGAAATTAATCTCATGCAGAAAATAATTTTTATTTTTGAAAATATTTGATTTCCATAAATCCTGTTAAGTATATCTATACACATAATAAATATAAGTATAAATATAAGATAGTCGAAAGAAATATTGATTCAATATTGACGTTATTGTTGTTTAAATGTTGAATCTGTATTGCGGAATTATTGAAATAATATGGTATCAATTTTCGAATGTCCGCTTAGGTTTTAATATTAACGTGTTCAATATTAAATCAATATTGCTAATATTAAAGTGATATTACATTGATATCGACAACTTGATATTGATGGAAAGTCGAAATAGTGTTAAATCCATACTGACATTAATATTGAAATAACATCGGTTCAATGTTAACTTGTCGTTTTCCAAAAATACAAATGAAACCGTACTCATAAACACTTTTTTTGTCTTTATCATGTTTATGGCTTTATCAATGTCATTTTAATATCCAACTTCATTATGAATTTAACACTGTTTCAAGTTTCCATTAATATTAGGTAGTCGATATCAATTCAATATGTTTTTAATGTCATGAATTCAATATTGAACACGTTAATATTAAAATGATATCACTTCAGCGGACATTTGCACGTTGATATTATTATTATTATATTATTTCAATAATTCTATAATACTGATTAAATATTTAATGAACTAAAACATCAATATTGAATATTACTTGACAAGTGAGAAATAGTAGAAGCTATGTCATCAAGTGAGAATGAGAGCACAAACGTAAGCAAGTAGTGGTATCACGCTCACGCTACTTTTCCCACTAGTTAAGTACAATATTTTTCCTTATAAGAGTGAGAAAAGCAATTACTCTTACCGTTCGTATAAGGAATTGGTATATTTTCCACTATCTTGTTTTCTTAGGGTTCATTTGAAATGGGATGTATAGATAAATGTCAGAAACGTTTATGTCTGTTTTGACTTTGAACAATTAAAGCAAAAGAAATGTGTTATTTAACGTGTTAAGATATTTTGAATGTTTGATATTCAGAATAAAAATACAAACGCGTTTAACAGATCTGCTTCAAACATCAAACGTTTTACACTAATATACAGTCGGTAAAAATAAAAGTGTAATACATTTGTTACCCAGATTATAATTTTTATTTTCACAGTAATTATTTTCCTTAGTAAAAGGATTACAGATTTAAGCGAAGTAAATGAAATTACTTTTAAGGAAGGTACTTCAAACTTCGTTTAGATACATTATATGTGTTACATACAAACAACGTTTTATAAATGAAATGATAAAAAAAATTTGAGAAGTAACTTTAATAATGTAATTGGTCATACTGTATACAATAACTAAAAATATTTTAAAACTTTAAAAATTATGTCGTTGAATAGCACACCATAAGCCATTAATTTACACCTTACACGAACATCAATTATTCAGTGCTTTTTTCTTTTATCTCTCTCATCCTTTCTTCCCTCTCTATCATCTTTCCTTTTGTTTTGTCCACTGGTGCTCGCTTGTACCGCTGTGCTTGCATGTTTAGCCTGTTTCAAGAATTGATCCAATCCAAAGGGATCCTCCTCCTCTTTTTCAAACTGCACTGGTCCTGATCTGGTAGCTGATCTATCAGTTCCACTAAACTCTTTGTCAGGAACGAATCTATTAGTCTTCACCAAAGTGTCCAAGTCATCGCCATAAACTTCTTTATCCACATTTTTTGACGGTCTATAGATGTGAGAGGCAATGCTATTGTTATCTCGCCATGGTTTGTCGTAAACGTTGTACTCATCATCATGACCGTAACCATGATCAAGTCCCTTGCTTTGATTGAACAGTCTTTGATCAAACAATCCTTCTCCAGAACTATTAACATTTTTTGCTGGCATGCCCAAAGCAATTTGCTCACTAATGTCCCTTTCCTTTTCACGCTGCAAACGAGACCTTTTATCTGGAGCAGCTCTTGCCAAGTTCCTTTCTTTTGCTCTCTCCTTATGTCGTTCCTGTCTCAACTGATCTCGCTCTCGTACATCCTCGTTCTTCTCACTCGCGCCCGAAAATTTAATACCAGCTCTCTCATCACGAGCTCTCTGTGCCAGCTGACGTAAATGATCTTCCTTCTTCTCTTTCTCCTTTTGCGCAAGTTTCTTTTCGAGCTGCGCACGCATCTCCACAGCTTCACGCGCTTTTCTATCAGCAATGTATAAAGCTTCAGATAATTTAGCAAATTTTTCATTTATGTGAATCTGTTGCAAACCTCTCCCATCAGCAGCTAATCTCTTGTCTAGTGGTACGGTATATCCCTTGGCATTTTTCCAGTTACTAATGCAAGGTGGAATCTTCCATTCTTTTTGCTCTTTGACGGTAACTTTGCGAGTCGGAGAATGTAATACGGGAGCAGGGGGAGATGGTGGGCCTCGTGGAATTTTTTTATTTATCCGGAATTTCGGAGGTTCCATTGGGTCAACTTGGGCTTCCACCATGCGAATGACTCGTTGTTTTGCTCCAGAATTGAAACTTTGTCCTTGCTGAGATGGAGTGTAACGTATATATTGTGCAGGGGCACGTTTTTCGGCACAACGTACAGGCATGGCTGCAGCAATTTTTGATGCTGTTATTTTTTCCAGAGCTTTCTTTGTCTTGTCTGTTGTTATTTCCACATCTTCGTAAGACGGGCGAAGTAGAGATGGATCATCTTCATCAATAATTTCTGATGGTAGGAGATCAGTGATTTTGGTATAGACAATCTAAAACATTTATAATAATATTAATTATACAACATTAAAATATTCCAAGTGATGAATAAATTAAATATATTTGAAATTATCAATCAGAATTAATTTCTTTTTATTGGTAGTGATTTAATTATATTAGAAAATATGTAGAACTCTTTTATTAAATTACATTAGTCTTTTAACTTTGTTTGTGATGTGTATTATATCTTATTTTCTTATGTACCCAAAAAGAACAAGGTAGTCAAATCAATATTGATTCAATATTGACGTTTTTATTGATTAGATATTGGATCAGTATTGCAGAATTATTGAAATAATATCGTATCAACGTGCGAATGTCCGCTCAGGTGATATCGTTTCAATATTACCGTGTTCAATATTGAATCAACATTGATGACATTGAAATGATACTAAATTGATATCAACGTTTTAATGCTGACAAAAAGTCGAGACAATGTTAAATCCATAATGACGTTAATATTGAAATAACACCGATTCAACGTTGATTTATTGTTTTCAGCTTTTCAAAAATTTAAATTAAAAAAGTGCTTATAAGCACTTTTTTTACTAAACGTTTTATCAATGTCATTTTGATACTACCGTCATTATGGATTCAACACTGTTTCGACTTTCTCTCAACATTATATCATCGATATTGATTCGATATGATTTCATTGAAAATCGATATTGATTCGATATTAAACACGATAATATTGAAACGATATCACCTGAGCGAACATTCGCACGTTGATACGATATTATTTCAATAATTTTGCAATACAATAAAAACGTCAATATTGAATCAATATTGTATCGACTACCTTGTTCGCTTAGGGTATTTAATAATCATTACATGTAATTACTTATATTGAGCGTTCGCTTGTGTAAATAAATAAATAAATAAATAAATAAATAAATAAATAAATAAATAAATAATAACAGAAGAAAAAGCATTGATACCTTGTCTTTAGAATGTCCTTGACGGGCAAGAACATCATATTTGATCTTTCCATCAGAATCCAATTGAACTGCAAGAGCATTGCTTGTCGAATCTTTACCTTTCATACCCATTTCCAGAGGATATTGGGCAACGTGGATTTCAGGAAAAGCTCCTCCATCCCCAAAGTCCTGCCATTCAAATTATTTTTGTAATTTTTCATTTTCTCAAATGTTCAGCAAAATGTTTTTAAAAGGCATATACATGAACTTCAACTATATGTATATGTACAGGTATATAGTTTATATATAATAATTGTATATATGTAAGGATGACTAAAAAAAAACAAACGATTTCGCTGACTACTTCCTAAATTCCTGCGTTAAAAGTTCCATGCGATTACAGGGCAGAGGATGTTCGCTTAAACTGCCTGTAAATTTGACCGGTAAATCTCCAGCGAAAGAATGGGAATTTATATAGAATTGAAAAAGGGAAGGTTGATAAGAATGTGAATTTCCAGGCTTTTTATGTAAATTAAAATGGAGAGAATGTAAGATTTTTAATACAAAATTTAATTTTGGATTTTTAATGGTAAATTTAATTTAATTTAAATGAAATTTTTCATATAACCATTTTCCATGGAAAGTTACATTTTCTCCAATTTTATTATTTTTATAAAAAGCCTGGAAATTTACATTCTTATCAACCTTCCCTCTTTCAATTCTTTGTAAAGGGGGTAACTGTTAAGATAGGTGAATCGGCTCCTCCGGAAGTTAAATATTTTATGTTTATGGAACCATTTGGAAAACGTTTTTCAAATGGTTCTTAACCCATATTAGGCGTACCTACAAACACAATGAAGGAAAAACGTGTTTTTTGAACATTTCTAATGTTTTCAAACCTACCTTTCAAACAAACCTAATTTTATCAAATAATTGATTATCAAGTATAATAATTACAGTTACAACATTTAAATTGTATATATGAATACGACCAAATTGATGTTGCGTGGAGCAAGTATCATTCGTACATATATATTGGATAAATGTTTCAACTGTCAAACATTATTTGCTTTTAAATAACATTTAAATTGAAAAATTATTCGAAATAAAATATGGAAGTAGTGAATCAACGAAGATTCAAAGTTTTAAACCAAAAATCAAGGTTTTTTCCAGGTTTTACAAATTCAAAGTTTTTTCCCGGTTTTCAAGATTTCAAGATTTGCTGGACACCCTGATGTTATTGAACTAACCTCAGGATTTCGCGGAATCCATCCTTTTCTTTGGCCATAAGGTGGTGCAGTAAATGCTGCCTTAACCAGTGCAGAGACTGGCCTTTGTCGAAGCTTCTGTTCTCTAATTTCATCA
The DNA here is from genome assembly GCA_022817685.1 of Aradophagus sp. ZL-2020. Lineage (NCBI taxonomy): Eukaryota > Metazoa > Arthropoda > Insecta > Hymenoptera > Scelionidae > Aradophagus > Aradophagus sp. ZL-2020. The sequence continues at coordinate 9,652 of JABFOV010002136.1, read as the reverse complement.
TCTCTGTCCCATACAACTTGTGTAGGGGCAGGTAATAAACTATAAACAAAAAATTTGTTTGAATGTTAATAGTCATTAGTTAATAAAATAAATGTATTTTTAAATAATAATACACATTAAATATAATTAACAAATTCAATATAAATTATTTTGAATACTTACTTCGTCAAAGACATGGGTGATCTTTTTTTGACTATAGGATAACCTATATTCTTGTCTGCCCAACGGATATGTAGTTGGTTTTAACAGTTTAGTATCCAAGAGCCATGGATAACAAGGTCTAACAGAAATGACAGCAAGGGAAACAAAAGTAACAGTATAATCAAATATTTTATACGACTAGAATTATTAAAATTATTTTCTTTTCGTTTCTACTTAACTCCAAACGTATTAATTTTTTTTTTTTTTGTTAAACCTAATGTTTTATTTCCCTACTTTTCCTTATTTACTTATAGCGCTTGTAGTAGGGTTGATTAAACCTTGATGGTAATATCGATAGTTTTCGATAGTATTAACTATCGAAAGCATTCGATAGCTTTAATGACTATCAGAGTGGAATTCGAGTTGGCAAACGGCTTTCTAGTAATAAAGTCATAGTATAATGATGGAAAGTTTTTACCATGAACGAAATAGGTTTAAGAAAAATTAAACTTTTAGAAGAGAAGAATTCGTATGGATTTGATACCGAATAAATTATATTGAATTAATATTGATTCAATGAGGCGATTTAAGATAGAGTCGATGTCGATTCGATGTAGACAGAACGGACATTCATGCGTCATTCGAAAAGAATGATTCCGTAGCTTGACATCAATGTTGTATCGATGCACATTTTAAAAATAATTTTAAAACTAATTTTTTTACATGAATAAAATTAAGAAATAATTCAACAATTTTTTTCATCTTTAATTAAATATTCGATTGTGTTAAATTGAGAATTAATAAAATAAGTTTTACATCGTGGAAAAAGTGACAAGATTTATTTTCTGATTGATCATAATAAGAAACCGTTTACACGCTCATCGCTTTTGCAGTGCTGACGGTTGGTGATGTCATGTGACCGGCAGGACAGTCATGTCGACACAGCCAACGGTCAGGTGCTGCTGCGCTTGTTTGAGAGAGTGATCATATGCGCATGTACGGCCGGTTGTCGGTGCATCAGCTCTGTGTAGTGCGAACTTCGTGGTGGCTTACAGCAGAGTCGCGCAATCGCGACCGACGCGACAATGAATGTGTGTGGGCGCGCGAGTTCGACTGTCCTTAAGCTGCTCACGAGCCAAGTAAACGTCTGAACGAATGGTCCACAATCAACGGCGGCAGTGTGGTGATGAAAAAAAAAAGGAAAAAATAATTTCATCCGCATCTTTTTCTCTCCCTAGTGTCCTCCGTATTCCTGACTTCAACAATTTCGGACGACGACAATTGTTGCGTGCGAAAAAAAACGCGAAAGGAGAGAGTGTATTACGGGGGGGAGGGAGGTGGGGAAAGAATACAACGAACAAGTGCGGCGGTTGCATGCGTGCGCAAATTTTTCGCGCGCGCGAAATCGGAGTGTGACGGACGCGCAAGCGCGAACAATTGTGCTGTCGACGGATTTCTTACAGCGGAAACGTCTGGCTTTTTGATAGATCGTGCGCGCAGCCACGAGCGATCGTCCAAATAACGGCACTAGCGGAATGTGGCACGAGGTGAGCCTCCTGGCTGCGTCGACTATCTCTTTTTTTTACTTTCTTCCCCCTCCTTCCCATTCCATATTGTGGTTCCGTCCTTGTCTCACATGATGCCTGTACGGCTTCCTTCTAACTATGCTCGTATACTTGCTTGAAATTCACAGTTGGGTTTGGTGGTTTTCATTTTTCACTGATTTCTCCCTATATATTTTATCAGTATGCGATTATCCGTTTCATATCGAATGCATATTGACTTAATATTGACGGTATCGATGTCAATTCGATGTCAAACTGCAACATAAAATCTATGTTAATTCAATATCGTTAAATGATTTATTTGAATTAAATATTGATTAGGTGTTAAATAAAGTTGCAATTTGATATCGAATTGATGTCTATGCCATTAATGTTATATCGATATTGTTGGAGCGAACATTCACATATTGATAAAATATCGAATCAATACATCTGCAAATTGCTTCAAACATTTGATCAATATCGAATTTGCATTAGTGTTCTCTTAGGGTAGTGCATTCTTGAATAATCACCTTAAAAATTCTTTAATGCATGTAATTGAAATTTTTTATTAAAAAACGAAGGCCTTGGTGAAAATTAGACTTAGAATTGGGCTCTTGATGAAAATTAGAATCGTAACAGATTAGAACCGACTCATTTCTAAAATTGTAACATTAACTTAATCGTTACATCATAACGAAATCAAACTGAAATGAAAAACAAAATCATAATCTAATAGCACAGTTTCTGGTTCGGTATTGATTTAAACAATTTTAAATTTCTTATTTACGTTTTTTGAATTTTTATTTTTTTTCTATTTCAATTTTAAATTTAAAATATTGAAAATATTTAATTCTGAAATACTGAAATTATTTCTATTTTCAAAAAAGTATACATTACATTAATCATTTCTTGATTCATTTTTGTGAATATGTCGATTTTCAGTCGATAACAATTTCTGTTTCTTTATTAAATAAGTAGAATTCTTATACGGTCAATTTAAACTAAGTTTGATATTCAAGAGTACATGAAGAAATTGAAATAAATGCACAATAATATATACTGTTATAATTATTGTATTATAGTTAACGCATTCATACATATAATAAATGTTCCTCACATTTTTGTTATTATTGAAATATCATCATCATAATATTAAAATTCACTAAAAAAATTTCCGCAATTTGCATATATTGTGCTGTATTATAATCTCCGTAGTAGAAATTGCTTTGAACCGGTTTATAATTTTTTATCAATGTTTTTTTGGGGCGATTTACAGAGCCGTAAACGTGAACCAAAACCAAAATGTTTGTGAACCGTAATCGTAAACCGAAACGTTATTTCAATCGGTTTGGAACACTTTATATCAATATTTTGCATTTTTCTATTTGATTCTACAGAATTATGCTACCACTGCAATTATACCGCCTTCACAATGAAAGCGGATAAGCAACATATAATTTCCCTTATAGCAAGCAATTATATGAACGATTTACGTGAAATTTACATCAATTTAATTCCATATTGTCCTAATTTAATTATATAACTTATTTACAATTTATGTAAATTTTATATGAATTTGTGTAAATACTTTACAGTAAAATACTTTACAGTAAATTATTTTGTTAAAAAAAACATTGTCATAGTATTAATAATACATTACATTAACTATCATTATTTTTCTGTTGACAAGTAGTCACAGTAATGCCGTATCTATCTGGACACTGGGATCGAATTCAAAACAAAGAGGGATCTTCGCGAATGACCGCAACAGTGGTAGACTCATCGTTGCTCGCCAGAACGACACGGAACAAGGTGCCATAAGCTCGGCAGTCATGGAACGTCGAGTTTTCTTCCCGGTGTATTTGCCGGATTGTTCGTCTAACCTGATTTCGTTTCGACGGGCGTCGTTGCGATGTAGGGACCAACTGACGGTGACGTAGTCACCATACTATTGCCTTTTTGGCTGAAAAAACTAAAGTAATCTGAGGCCTTAAAAGAGTATCTCAAAATATAGTGAGTGCATCTAAGATATATTTATTTGTGATTATACAATATAAACACAAAATATAAGACTGCTTTTTATTTCCTCCGAAATACTTTTTCGAAATAATTAAAACAGAAATTAAAATCAAAAATTAGAAGAAAAAGAAAAAAGAGTTAGTAAAGAAGAAGAAAGAAATATCATTCTTTGGATCTGAGTAATGCTGAAACACATACTGACGGGTCAACCGTCGTCCGTCACGGGGTTCAAATATCAGCCCCAGCATCCGCAGCACAATGACTACCAGACGACGGGCGCAATACCCTCGCCAAACGACTCGCAGAAGCAGCAACAGTACCACCACCAACTGCATACCCAACAGGCGCTTTCTTCATCACTGCAGTTGGAAAATCATCCACACCATCACCATGGGACAACCTCGCGTATGATTGGCCCAGTAGTACGGGCCGCCAGCAGCGACGTCTACGACTCGGTGCTGCACCCTTCGATGCAGCGCAGCATTGTACGCCATACAGTGGCGACACCTTCGTCTGTCCACAGGCATTCCTTGAACCATTCTCAATCAAGCGTTAACAACTTGTCACAACGACTCAATGGCTCAAGTCATCACACCCATGCGCTTAACTTTTCAACCCTTTCAGCCTCAAAGCATTCGGTCAATAGTGCAAGTCCGGTGGCCAATGGTGCCAGTCTTGCTGCTGCAAAGCAGCAGTTCAGCCATCAGAAAGTTATCCATTTGTGTCAAGAGAATAGACCGAAAGCTAATGGTGGTTTGGATATTTCTAGACTGGATATGTCCCGGCTTTCTAGGATCCGTAATCAGATGACACCTTCTCCGGCACAAACTGTACATATGACTCTACCAATTTCGCAAACTCCTACTATCAGTGCATCGAAGCAGATGAACCACTTTGCTGGTCACCAGCAACAGCTGCCTAGTACCGCACCATTCAATTCTTCTTGGTCCACATCTTCATTGTCCAAGTACAAGCAGCATAGCGGACAAAAAACTAATCATGAACTAGGTCTGCAACAAACAGGGGTTAAGGAGATGCTTACTAGTTTGGGACTTTTGTGTTTGGTTTCGTTGTTGTTAGCCCTGTTGTCGCTGGTGTTTCTGCTAAAGATCTCACCGCTCACGGTCACACCCAGCAGTCTCATCAGCCCAGAGGAGTACGCCATCGTTTATGAAGTTACACTCGCGCTCTGCGCACTCGCACTCTCGCTTAACCTTTGCTGCCTGCTAGTATGCGCCATACAGTTCCTCTTTACCGTCAAGCTTGTTAAAAATTCATATCAAGGATACAGGTAATTATTTTGTTATAGTGGCTGGAAATGGGGATAGGGTCTTTAGTGTAATTAAAATTCCTCCAAAAAACAATTTCATTGTTAATAGGTTTTACATTCATTTTTTACAGTGTACTGTTACGTTCTGGGACACAACATAGGTTAAGGGCAATGAGTTAGGAATTACAACTAGCTCATACCCTAAAAATTGTATATAATCAGGATATCTGGAGGAAGTACATGAATGAATGATGATGAGACAACTATTTAATTAAAAATCTTATTCAACAATTATTATATTTTAATCCTATCTTAAATTTAATAAAATTTCAATTTATATAAATTTACCTTGATTTGAAACAAAGTGTATATTAATATTTCATTATTTATTTATTAATCACGATGACGTTGATGACAAAATCCTTGACCCGAGAGCGAAGACTGAACTAAAATGAAAATAACGAAAATGAACGAAACTGAAGACACTAGTGAAACCCGGTAGTTTACCGATAGAAAGTAGAAACAGTGTTGAGTCTATAATGATATTGGGTATTAAAATGACATCGATAATCCCTTTGATACAAAAAGTGCTTATAAGTATCTTTTCATTTGGCATTTTTGGAAATCTGAAAACGACGTACCAGTGTAGAGTCTATGTTGATTTAATACTATCTCAGTATGGATTCAACATTGTTTCGACTTTATATCAACATTATGTTATCGATATCAATTAAATATCATTTTAATGTGATCAATGTTAATCAAATATTGAACCCATTGCTTTTTCGATGAAAACTGTTTTAAGTTCTCAGAAACTTCAGAATAAGAATTGAAATTTTCATAATATATTTTTTCCAAATGTTATGGAATTGTAGAAATTTAATTACATTTAGAAACTTTGTAATATATTTTTGTCGAATTTGTTTAAAATAATATGTTTGGGATTATACCATGAGATCAACAAAAGTAGAAAACAATTTCCAAGTAGAAATCTTACAAATTGATGGTGTAACACACGACTGATGTGCTCTGGACCGTAGCCAGGATGAAGATATACTAATGAGGGCGAACTTTTAGTACTTGAGTTATTATGAAAATTTCCTTCCATTTTTAACAAAAAAAAACAAGTTATTTTTAATTGAAACTACTTTACACTTCATGATTAGCGCTTCAATTAGAATGTTATGTAAGTTTAGTAACAAAGTGTTCTAATTGACACATTCATAAATATAAATTTCAATAAAAAATATGTTCATATTGTAGACAAAACAATTTGATTGTTGCAGAACCAATAAATATTTACAAAAATCATCAATCAGCCGAGTGTGCGCGGTTGGCGGCTTCTTCATCAGCATTCCAGTTTTTTTAACCGGTAAGACAAACTTCTTTGTATCAAAGCATCATAATTACACCGATGAATACTATAGTGTAATTAACTTTATAGCACGGCATCAATTACACAGGTACAAAGAAAAAAATTGTCTATTTCAAAGACAAAACCTAGCAATCTTTGTGTATTCTGACACAATAAATAAGAATCCGACGCTTGAATTTGTCCATTACCTATAAGTTTCTTTTAAATCATAAAATATTGGAAAAACCTTACTGTGAGAGAAATCGATACTAAATATAAATAAGGAACCGCGTAACAATGGTTGCAAAATTTTAAATTACAAGATTTTGATCTAAGAATGAATGCAAAAATTTTAACTTTTTTAATTTAAAGTATTCTTAACTCAGTTCCCGTATTGTTTAAAGTTGTCCCTTATTAAGTTGAGATTTTTTCTTAAATTTTGTAAAATTATTGCTGGACTAATGTTCTACAATTTTCCAAAATTATAAACAGATCAACCATCTCTGAGCTTAGATATTCAATATCAATGTTGATGAAAATGATACATGTAGGTTAGGGTGGTCCTTAAAAAGGCGACTTTTAAATTGCATGGGACGCTCCCCCTAAGAAAAGAAATTCATCAGAAATGACCACTTTTGCGCCTAATTTCATAAAAAAATATTAATATTAACCCGTCTCCCATTCAAGGTGAAGTTTAAATGGAATTTAACATAGGTTTTGTGCATTTTTAGGTATGGCACGTTGTAACTGCCTCAATAATGGACATATTTGCTTAAAACTACATTGTATATAGTCTACTGGGATCAAGGAATTCGTGTGTTATATTAAAAATTGTATTATAACAGTTTTCAACTGTCAAAATAGTTGTCAAATTCAATTTTTTCAAAAAATTACTCTTTTCATAACTATTTAAATTTTTAGCATGTTTTTAATGTTTTACATATAAATTAAGTAATTTTTCGTCGAAAATAAATTATGTCGAAAATAAATTATGTAAATGTTATGCATTAAAATTAAAACACTTATCCTTTATTCCAGGTATGATCCTTTACACATTTATACAATTCCACTCGACACCTGCTATCGTCACATCAATTCTTATTGGTCTTGGGATAGTCTTCTGCGGATGCGCGATGGTTCATAATGTCTTCGTTTGGCAAAGAGTAAGTTGCATGAAACAAATAAAGGGCAGCGAATTTGCCACATTAAAAAATTAACCAAATTCAAATTTCAAATATTCTGTTTATTGTTAGAATATATTTTCTTTTCTTTTACTGTACAATCATATTGTTTTTCTTTCTTTCCCCAAAACGAACCCTGGCACGGCGAGCAAGTTGGGTCAGGCGCGGAAACTTAAAACCGTCGCAATGTTAAAAGTGCCCTTGGGGGTTTGCAATATTTTATGTTGAAAAACATACTGGTAAGGCTAGAAAACTAAGAATTTTGGTGGAGTTAAGCCGATTTAACGGCAGTATAAGAAATAAATGAAATAAACTCGTTTTTAAGAGGTTTTAAACAGTTTGATTTTTTCTGTTAAATTTCTCAAACTAATATTGTTTGTTAGCAATTCTGCGATAATTTTTTGACTTAGAGGATGGTGTTGGCGAACGCAACAAAATCTCAGCTTGTTGTGAGGTGGAAAATGAGTGATAGCAGTGGCAGAGAAGAATAAAAATTTTTGTATTCATTTACCGTGAATGAACGTGGCTGCTGGCTCTCAGGAACGGTGGTCGAAATCATGCATAAGATTTTAATAGCTTTAACAGATTAGAAATGCCAAGCTTAGAGATTAAAAAGCAATTGATTTGAATGTATAAGCAAAAGTTTAATTGTGAATATCATAAATTTACTTTTAATCTGAAAAGTATAAATAGTATAATGAGAAAATTACTTTATTTATTTAAAGAATTGAATAAAACGCATGCAAATTTTAAAATTCTAGTGGAAGTTTTTTTCACATTTGAAAAAATTTCTCCTTCGGATAATAAATAAGGAAAATTCTAATATATATATTGTAGTTTACACACAATCGTACCATAAGACAACAATGCTAGTCTTCTATACTACATTATTTAATATTCTTAATTGATCTGTATGAGATACTTCATTTTTAGATAAAGTACATATATTTTCTTAAATTTTTAGGTATTTAATTATTATAAAAAGTACATAAAATCTTTCAAATCAGCAATTGATACTAATAATTTTTAAAATTAATGAAACTAAAAACCGAAATTGAATCATTAACAGGAAAAAACGAACGCAATAAAGGCCTTAGCACGAGAGCAGTGTGAAACAATGCAGCGACAGCAGATTAGTCAGCAACAGCAACAGATCCAGCAACACCGAACAATGGGACCAGCGTTACAACAAAATATCTATACGAATAAAGAAGACCATGGTATGAGTCTTCGTGGTACTATGGCTTGCGGTCAGCAACCATCATTATCAGTTTATGGTTCGCGACAGCAGCGTCGTCATATGGTGTCGCCAGCAGCACCGCTACTGCTTGCAACAACGATGCACAGTCATCAACACCACCATCATCATCATCCAAGTGTAAACACGTCGCCAAGAGGTGTGACCTCGGCAATAACGGCAAATCACATGACCAATGCAACTGGCGCAACGACGACCACGATCACCACAACGATGAGTCCGTCTACTACACCCGGTGACCATTCACCACCAAGCCCCATGACTAATCACCATCATCGACCACATTTAATAGCGAGGGAAAACACCGATAGTGTAAGCCCCGGACTGCCAGCTGCTACTCTTGATCTTAGTAGCGCAGCCGCAACCAACAGTCCCCATGAATTGTCTACGCTTGTTTAATGGTGACCTAGGTTAATGACCTATTATTATTTAAATAATGTATAAAGTAAAATCTTAGAAATTAAATTTTTTCGAACATACACTGAAAAAAAATTCGTAGAATGAAATCATAAACTGTTATTGTTTTATGCTATAGAACTTTATTGTAGATTGAAAAGATAAATTTTAAGATATCATTACTAAAAATTTCACAAATAAACTACAAGTGCAACTTAGAAATGAAACTGTCACATTTAACTTACTATTCGTCAGTTCTTAAAAGATAATTCTTTGACATTTATCGTTTGATCGTTTAAGTATATGTTGACATTTCATTCTTCGAGACTTGTAGGATCATGCTACAACTCTTAAAGAATAAGTTAGACGCTAACGTTCACAGTTGGAAACGTTTCATTCTACAAGACTTATAGCATGATCTTACAAGTGATGAAGATTCATGTTTAAACATGTTATTGTCGTATCATTGCTCAAGCTTTTAAAAAT
>JABFOV010002135.1:0-21197 GCA_022817685.1 Aradophagus sp. ZL-2020 | reverse complement strand
ATATACGAGCTCGAACTTGGAAAAATTATTATGTAATTGGTGTTTGCGAATTGCAAAAAACTGATCAAACTCTCCCCAAAATGATAAAAGGTTGGTAAAGTAGTCAATAAAAATCGGTATTGATATATTTTTGTTAAAATGAAGAGATTTTTTTTTTTTTTTTTCATTCAAATTTGTCCAACTTCAAACCCGTATATTCTGTACGTACAAAACTTCCTGTACATAAAGTAATATTGTTCTAACGTTCACCATTCCGTTTTGAATTGGTTCGAAAGCATTTTTTTCTCCACGTTTCAACATTTGAAGCAACTAATTTCTTATTCAAAGATTTAAAATAAATTCTTACAAGGTACCTCGTGTGACATGTACGGGGTCGTAAACAAGAAACTTGAAGCCATTAACAGATGGTGCCACTGGTCATAATCTTTCATGTTCAGTGTTCGTGAAACGACTTTGGTTCAACGCATGGTTCCTGCATACATTGCAGATCAATAAAAATTCGTCTGCGTTATTCCAAGATCGAAAGACATATTTCAGTGACTAATTCAATATTTCATAAACTTAATGTCTTGACCAAATATACTCCGTTTTGAAAATAGACAGTACCGCGAAAAATGTTTCCTGCCCATCAAGACCGCAAGTTGTTATTAATGATAAACGTTAAAATGGGATTTGTCCCCCTCGAACCTTTCCTCCCCAGGAACCCGGAAGCGTCCCTTTCCCTTTCATTGATATCGTTTCGGCCGATTCATATTTCGTTCGTCTTATTTCGCAATATCGGCCGCCCGTGAAACGAGGAAATATGACGCGCGCGGCCGGAAAGCATCGAGAATTCCGCAGACGTGCGGAGCTTACGGTATTCTTGCGATAGCACGGCGGGGTCATATCGATCACCACGGGAGAATGAGCTTCCGAGTCGAGGTGAGGAAGAGCAGCATCTGCGAGGGCTCTCGACGATAAATCAAGCGCCGCGATGGAAAAACTTGCTCGTCCCCGTCCGCCGTGGCTGCCTGCCGATTATTAGTTGAAATAAAGTCCATCGAGACGCGAGATTAGAGTTGAAATATAGATTACGGATGTTCGCTGTCGTGGTCCGAAGAAAGCGCCGTTACCGAGCGGAAGATGAAGCGCCCGGCCGCGGTGCTGCTTCGGCGCGCGAACATTTGCTTAACAAGATATTTCCGCGCTCGACTGGCCTTTATGTTGACGTTCATCGACGAGTTCCTGGGGAAACGGGAGTCACGACTGAATGAGTTGTTGCAGCGTCGGAACTGCGAAAAATATATACGTATTGTGACGTTGCCGATGACTTGAACTGAGTATAATGTAAACGAATATCGCGATACTGTCGATGACTCGAGTTGAGATATACACTGAGAAAAGTGAGCGGGATATTTTTATTGTTTAAACAGTAAAGTGGATCTATACTTGTCATTGCACGAGAATTACTGTTTTTAAACAACGGATTTTCGATGTAGAATAGAATACGTTTCTGTAAAAAGACGTTTCTGTAAAAAGACGTTTCTGTAAAAAGAGGAATTTCTATGTAATGACAAGTATGGGTCTAGGTTATTACTGTTTAAAACAGTAATTGCTTCTAGCTTATTTTTCTCAGGGTATGTAATACTTATTGCGACGGTGTAGACGTTCTTTCGAGGTGCCATCATCTCGGAAAGACCACGTGCAAAGTTCAGGCATTGCAGATTTATGATCAATATGAAGTGCGGGTTAGAATCGCGTTGCGTTGTATCGTAAAAATGGAATAGATATTGTGGCGTTTTAGTGCCGGGCTGAAGGTTATATTGAATGAAAGTGAAGACCAAGGGGTTATACTTTAGGTTAATGATCCTCTTACAGGCGGATAAAGCTCAGTCAATAGCTTAATATCGGAGTTATTGGGCCGTAACTTTTATTCCGGCCGTAATTATGACTTAAACTTTCCGGCTTGCGCGGGACCGTTATAATAAAGCGGCTGTCGTTTGTTTGACCAAAGCTGGAGCAAGACGCGGTCAAATATTTGGCTAATTTTCGGGTCCATTTTTTGAACATTTCCGTTGCCGGAAGCTCGACTGCTGAACATCCGCTCTTTAACATCCGATATTTCAGATGCAACGTATATTTAGCACGGTCAACCGCTCGCGTCCCGGGACGGGGTTATTCCGGTCGCGAAAACACGAAAGAGCAGTCGAACGCAGCTCATTTGTTTGCGCGTGGCAATTGCGGGCCGCGCTTTATCCGCGCATCAAGCGCAAAGACAAATATTCGAAATCTCGTTTGCATGCATTAATGCTTTTTTCGTTTGTTAAAAAAAAAAGTAGGAAATTCGCGTTACAAAGGCCATTTGCGCGGTAAATTGTGGCGGCGCGAGGCTAGCGATAAAACTGGAGATATTGAATTTGCGAAAGCGGTGTATAAAAGTTTCATGCATTTTTATGCCGCGATAGTCCGCTCGCTTCCTTTCTCCCTATTTCACTTTATTCGATGGGAATCGACGGCGCCGGCATTCGTCTCGAAATAAATTTCGTTCGACTGATTTACTTTGCGGCTCGATTCTTGATTGATCGACTCGGCTGGCGAAGCGCCGGCCGGGGGCGCGCGTTTATGTAAATAGAGTAGATCAAAAGGCTCTCCGAAGTTGCCAGTTAAGTTTCGCAAACTGGCTGGTTATCGACTCGGCCGAACTGGAAATGTGTCTTACAAGCTGCACATGCTAATAGCCCGCTCTGCGGGAGATGGATAAGCTAAAGCCAGCTTACACATTGTGCGTCGAGTGCCGATTTGTTTCGGAATAACAAGATGGCAGCGCTTCCTGGAACTTAGGTCAACTCGGGCGGACGAGCGAGGGGGATGGGTAATCGAACTTCCGATGTAATCAACGGCTGTTTTTATTTTCCCCGGCTTACAACGTTGCGTCATTTCATGGGGCTAATGTACTTACGGGGGGCTAATGTGACGTTTATGGGACAATGTGACGTCTGCAAAGTGCTTCGGCACATTGCTGAGATGTTGCGCTGCTCTAATCGGGAATCGCGTATGACATGTATGGGGCATTACATGATACATGTAGGAATTTCAGCAATCTTGTATAAGCTTGGCTTAGTTATTGCACCGAGCGTGCCAGCGATATTATTTCGTCTTATACCGTTTGACATTACGATTGTAAAGCATGACAGTGATATACTGATTCGGGAATTGTCTTCAATGAAAAATAGTGTTTGTCAATTTCACAATCAGAACAATATTTAAGCCGTGTAAAAACAACATTTCACTGTTGGAAACTGTAAGACTTTGGATTTACGTACTGAATATTTATGTTGGCGTGCTTGGAAAATTTAAAATATTATTTTAATAGTAAAATTTAGTGAAAGAGGTTTCTGAGTTTAAATTTTATTTACAGTCTCATTCATTGTGTTTGAAAACACGATAACGACAGAGTCGTTTTTGACACAAGATATAGTAGTTTTGAATAGAACAAAAAATCCTTTGAAGATAAATAAGAAAAAGTTAAATAAAAGTCTTCGTTTCTTCATTCTTGTTCATCTTTAGAGGTTACAATTTTCTGTTTTACTTCACATCACTCGGTTGTGTACCGCAGACGACTCGGACCTTTTTAAGATCTGCCGTGTATTCTTTTCATATTTTCTGATAAAGCTTTATAAATGCTGAATGTTTACATTGGTAATTAAATTGTCGGCTTTCAGGAGGAAAGAAAAATGTTCAATCAAAACATTTTCCACGTTCGAGTAATTAAATGCCATGAAGAAATTCGATCCTTATTTCGCAGCAAATAGTCTTGCAGCAATGTCACGTACGTTATCCTTTAAAAAATGACAATACTCCTTTTATGGTAAAATTTATTTTCCCTCTTCAGTGCGGTCAAATGGCCTTCATCAAAATGAAATGATTGCAATTTTAACGCGAACGTAATTTTTAATACAAACACCGGGGGTGTTTCGTAATGCAAAGTTTTATGAATCAGATCCGCATTCACCTGTAACGTGATACCATCAATAGATATAATAGGTAATTATACCGTGGCGAAAAATTGCTTTCCCTTGGCGAATAACTTTTTCAAGGTATATTGTTTGATATACAAGTAAAGCCATTAACATTATCACGTGTTTCGTAGTCTAATACATACTCAGTAGGCGTATTTTTTGATTGCAATCAAATCCCGAATTTCTCGCAAAGGAAACAAAATACCGCGCGCATTGAAGCGAATTAATTATCGCGTCTCGTGCACGTGAAATTTGTTTCCCTTATCGAACTAATCGCGATAGCCCGGAATTTGAAATTTAAATCGTCCCGATAAAATGATTCCAGTTGTGCTACTTTTAGCGAAAATCGCGATTCGAGTATTAATAACGCGGGGAAATTTACTCCGGCAATAAAGTGGACCGGAGTGACGTATAAAATTTTCGGATTTGCAACAACGATAATGCCGTGAGATAATGCCGTTGGCATGTTAGGCGTGCCATGGCTGGCTCGTAAACCGACGTGGCCGTAAAAGAAAAATGGTTTGTACGACGCATTGAAATAGCAGATCATAAATTAAGGATCGGCAACGATTACCGCGCCAAGCCGGGCAATTAATCACGGAATTCAATAAGCATTGACGTTTAAAACACCGCGACAAATATTTTTATAATGCAGTTCATTATCGGTATTGCGGCGATGCCGGTGAAGTAGATACAAAAAAAAAGTGCTTCGCTCCTATTTAACGGCCGGGCAATAATGCGCCGTGACAAGTCGAATAATAGACTTCGCCGGAGAACAATGCGCTTTAGAAATTTTAAAAGCCTTGTCAAGAAAGTGTGGACAGTAAAACGGTAGATTGATGTTTACACATTTTTATTCCACAGTTTCGTTTTTGCCATTAGCGGTTCCGAGATTCGTTTAGTTCCGTTGAATTACAACGAATTGAAAATAAATTTCCGCGATTGATTTATATTCTTCCGCGATTCACTTCGGTAATTTTACATTCAAGCGCGTTACATTGAATTGGACTTTCGTTCATTAAAAAACCGTCAATGACATTGCAATTCTTGGTTAAACGAAAAGTAAAATTACGCAATTGGTTTTCAGCCGCCGGTTTGCAACATAATTAACTAGAATGTCGAAAAATATTGATGGTAATGATAATACGTAATAATGGAAGTAATAACTACCACTGGAAATTTGCTTCAAAGTACCAAATCGTTTTTCCGAAAAATAAATTATCTATTGATTTATCGGGAATAAAAAAACAAAGCAGATCGCACGTGACAAAAAGGCGACTGTTCTCAAAAGCCTTGGAAGTCTAAACATCGTGAGCCACGGCGCTCCGGGTTTCGCCGGGATCTTCGCTCGTTGCGCGGTGTTTGCAATCATCGAAGAATCCAAGAAAAATAACGAAAAGCTATTACCGGCAAAAAATCAACGCCGTCACAATGGCGCTCCGTGTGCCAAGCCGTTTTTACGTGTAAACAAGACTTGTAAAGTAATATTATTTTCATTCACAGTTAATGGACGGCGCGCACTTTGAATGTAAACCCGGCGTCTATCCCGGCGTTTTTTTTTTCCCCGCCGCTTTTCAGCGCCCGTACGTGTGTACATTTTTAATCGCGGGATGCATTTTTGAGCGGGCATTTAACTTGCAAATTTCACGCAAGCTCGTGTTTGCCCGCGTTATTTACAAATATCGATCGGAATCCGAACACGCGAGCGCTTTATTTCGCGTGATTTATAGCCGAAGAAAGTGGATAGGGATTGCGGCGCGCGATTACTCGCCGCGAGATTAACAATGAATCGTTGTTCTTTTTGACGGGGATGATTATAGTCGAAAGGTTCCTTCGGTCGGCCGTGAGGCTCTTGTCCGCCCCTCGAATAGACGCGCGAGTCGGACGCGAGGCACTGAAAAATACGGCCGACGAGGGCAACTGCAATATATTTTCAGTAGGGAGGCTTACGGCTCCTTGTATCCATTAACGACACCCCAGCGAAACTACCAGCTCGTGGGGATAATATTCTCGTACGTTTTCTTCTCGTATAGCACGTGCTACTCAAATTACACGTTTACTTTGGGAAACTGGGTAAACGCGGAGTTCCTTCTTCCCGGTGGCTTTCGCCTCGCTTTGCAAAAATGAAGCCGTTTCATTAAAATTTATAGAATAGACTTCGTTTTATTTCGCCGTGCTTTCAATATTTTAACAGCCGACGTATTTCATTTCAATCAGCTGCCCCGGAAAACGTTATTTTAAGTGGAAACGCATTTGCGCGCGGAGAAAAGTTTGTATTGAGTGAGGCTTTGGTCGAGGTACTATGTAAAAGTTGGGACGAACATGTATCTGTATCTATTGTGACGACCCGCCGACACTCTGTGGATTCTGGACTTTGCGAATTAAACGAATGGAACTTGTATCTTATAGATTAAGTGTTTTATTACCTTTGTGTAATGGTAACGATATACACTGAGAAATGTAAGCTAGAAGCATTTACTGTTTTAAACAGTAACCTAGACCCATACTTGCCATTGCATGGAAGTTCCTGTTTTTAACAGAAACATATTCTTGCTAGCATGGATAGAAAGTTTTGTACGTATATAATATTCGGGTTTGAAGTTAGACAAATTTTCGTGAAAAAATTTTCTGTTTTCGTTGTAAAATCTCTTCATTTTAACAGAAGTTTATCAATATCGATTTTGATTGACTACTTTACCAACCTTTCATCATTTTGGGGAGAGTTTGATCAGTTTTTTTTGTAATTTGCAAATACCAATTGTACAATAATTTTTTCAAGTTCGAACTCGTATATTATATACGTACGAAACTTCTTGTTCATTTGCTAGCTACATAATATTGGCCGGTAAAACAAACTTATATCCTATTCTACATCGAAAATCCGCTGTTTAAAAACAGTAATTTTCGTGCAATGACAAGTATGGATCTACTTTACTGTTTAAACAATAAAAATATCCAGCTCACTTTTCTCAGTGTAGTAGCTAGGGAACGCGACCAATTTCCTCATAATTGTAACGAGCGTTAATATTTCAGTGGGACGATTCGGGAGGGTTCTTGTAGGCCTTGATTTAGTTTATGACTGAGCGGGATTTCCAAGTGTCAGTTCAATTTGCAATTATCTGCTGATACTTCATAATTTTCAATACTCGGTAACTCGAGTTTGTTAGCCGGAATCGCGATTTTGTGTTTAAAGAATGTGTTGCACCCACTTTGTTTGAATTATTATTCTTAATGATTAAATTAAATACTGACGTCCTTGGTCGACACGTTATAGTATACTATCAAAATATATACGTATCATTTAATGGGAGTGGGTCTGGTTTACAAAAAATCCTTCTTGGTGAGAAATAATTTTTTGAGTTTGTGTGCAACACGAAGATCTTGTTCGTTTATACAATGTTTGTTAAATTATTATCTCTTTTATATAAAATATAAAACTCTTCTCAAATAAGTTTTCTTACTCAATTGTGTATAATAACATGTATCATAACAATTATAAGTTTTTATTAAGTTTAAATAAATTTGTTAAATGAATTTCAATGTTGGAAAGCTTAATGTCAATGTAACGATTAATTATTTCGTTTGAATCAAACGAACTTAAAATGAGAACTATAACGAAATTGAGTGAAATATTAACGCAGTTAGGGATTTGAGTAATTTTCGAAATGCAGTTTTTGTCGCTGGCAAATTTATCGGGCTGTTTCGTTTTGAAGTTACGTTTCACCTGCCGACAGAAACGTATAAGTTTGACCGCAGGTATTTTGTAATGCGCCGCAATTACTGCCATTTGAGTTGTAATTATAGTGATTTTGAACATGTCTGCGGCGGCGATGCCGCAATTTCACGTCGTTCCTGAAATTAGTACTACTCCGTTCGTCCCGAAAAGCGTCAGAAAGATTCATCGCCGCAGACAAAACGATTTCCGACGCCTATTCGTCAACGTGATTGAAATCTCTATGTTTATCAAAAACACACTCACGAAAACATTCTTGAATTATGGAGTTGAAGTTTCCAACGTTTATTAACAAAACAAAAATCAATTATGTACAATATAGTAACATATATTGTAATCAAAAATGGAAAAATTATATTCTCAAACATTGAAATATTTTAGTTTCTTCTAGTGAAATTATCCAATCAAAAAGTACTATTGTTGGTATGAAGAAAAGTATATCAGATTTTATTTTCGTTTACTAACAAACGTTGGAAACTTCAAGTACATCTTGAATTTCACATTAGAATTCACAGTCGCTGAATTTTGTAATGCAAAAAATTTTCCTTCCCCCAAGACAATTTCTATCCGATGAAGTATCAAGACCCTTTTCATGTTCAGCCAACAATGTTTTTCTACAATCAATGCGATTTTCTTATAAATGTATCCAGTGCTAAAGTAAATATTAATTGATTTACTGAGATAAAATCATGTCAGCACCATTTAGCACCAGATGGCGTTTTTGTGAATTACCAGGATCTTCTTGATTCAACAAAGTGATACGTGTATTGCGACGTTAACGGGAGTTCGGTCTTGCCAACGATAATTTCAGGGTCGGCAAATTAAACCCAAACAATTGGCTGTTACAACACAGTGATTCGTGTTATTCCTCGATCAGAGCTATACAATGGAAATTACATTCTATATGCACCTGTAGCTAAGCCAAAGCTGGCCAATAGCCTAATCGGTTAGTCATGCGCCGTGATGCAGTAAATTGTGTCTGTGCGGTCTAATCCACGATGACTATGCACTGCCACGCACATGTGTTGCTCATCATTCCGTTGCTTCAAAAAATCAACCGACCGAGAAATATTTGCCAGTTACATCTGCATTTGCGATACCAATTTTTAAACTTGTTAACTTGAAGAATCAGTGACCAAAAAGGTTTACGTTTCGTTATATGATTATTATTATATATAATGGTTATTTGGAGGCAATTTTGAATACATGAGTATCTTCTTATACACTGAGAAAACCATATTGTAACCACCACAACATATATTGCAACGTGCACAATTTCATATAGTAAACTGTTTACGATATCATATCGTAACTACCTTCAGCCAATGACGTTGCTCGATTGCTTTATCTCGACCAATAACCACGCTGGAAATTTTACAATACATATTGTGCGATATCGTTTTCTCGGTGTAGCTTTTACATTTTTACTGTAATTTTACGTGATATGTAGTGTAATTTTAAATCATTCTTTAATCATTCTTTTTTTACAGTGTTTGTCGTCCGCACTGAGAGAAATGGGTCGTTAAATCAGCGATTTAAGTCGCTGGTTGAAGGTTGCTGATTTCGCTAACTTGAGTTGTAAAATGAGTGAATCGGTCCGCGCATGCGTAGCTGCGTGTTTTAAATTTTGTTTAAATTTTGTTTGTTGCTGCGATGATACAGAATTTTTCATTTCGTGCCGTCGACTTGAATATTATGACAAGTTTGTCAATGACATTTCAAAACATAGACTCATTACACGAATCAATTCGTATGATCAACGATTTATTTTCTCGGAATGTGTACGTCCTGCAAGTAGCTGAATGTACGACTAAAAGTCGTCCAAACAATTCACTTCTCTCAATGCGCGAGGGAGAAAATCGTCGTCCACATTTTATTTCGCTTTGAATAACGAATATTTTGTGATGCAAAAATTTTCAATTCTAGAAAAACTGATTCTTTTTGAAACGGTACCCTTCATGTTCCGGTGTAATTAGTATTGACTTCTGCATGAAAAACATGTTGAATAATTGAAAAAAATTTCGAATTTCGTTCTTTCGATGCGCTTTTTCAGAATTTGTTTCTCAGAACACGTCAAACGAAAATTCAAAAGCATTTATATATTTTGTTTCATCCTTTTTTGTTATACATGTGTTACATTTTTATAAACAGTTTTAAGTTTCTCAGAAAAAACAATTTTATGGCGACAGTAGAGTAGAAATCATTTGTTTGAAAATCGGCTTACAATTTTCGAAACGATCAATTACATTGCTATTCACCAATAGTCAAAATTTCATCGACCTCTTGTCTTCCGCAATAGAAATATTTAAGTGTGAAGTCGATTGTTGTAATGATGAGTAAATTTTTTGAAAGAAAATTGAAAAAACTTATCGGGCCCGGATATCGGAACAGTCCTGATCAGGCAACTTTGTCTCATGGCCTTGATGAGAAAAAGATGTCCAACGTCGTGCTTTCCATCGTTTGTTTTTCGTTCGTTCCATTTCTTTAATTCTTTGCCTTCGGTTTATTTAAGAACCAGCACGATCGATTCATTTTTGTCGTGAGCTGGCCACAAAAGTATCTTCTTGTATTGCAGTCTATTTTCGGGAATGGATATAAATCGAAGCGTTTTGTTGAAAGTAGTTTCTGGCACGTGATGACAACGTTCGTGGAGTTTCGACTAATTTTCGGGCACGCTGAGAAAAATAAACCGTACAAATTGCCGTGCTTTTATCGTGTTTCGGGATTATAGGGGAAACATCTAAAATACTGAGAGCGTCGTAAGAATTATTTGTTTACCATCGTTGTGATTTACCTTGAAATTACAGAAACAAACAATTTTTGTATTCTCAGTAACATTTTCGATGTCCCCCTTATAATCTTAAAATACAGCACACGGCACAATTATTCTTTATCGTTTTTCAATTACTAAACAAGGAAATTATTACGAGCAAACATTTTCTTTCAAGGCAATTTTAACGATGAAAGTTTCATTATCGAGAAGTACTTTTTTATATAAATTCTTTGCGAAACGAGAGTTTAATAAATATATTCAACAATCAAATCACGGAAAAAAATTTTCTTAGCAACAATGATATTCCTTTTGTGAATAATTTAATTAGAAGGTCTATTTTAAACGACAATCTCAATGTTGATGTTATAATGCTGATAATCATACAATAAAAAAACGTTAATAAAAATTTCGAATAAAATTCACATCAAGATAATTTTTATGTAACGCTAAATGTAGCTTAAGCGCCAAGTACGTAAAATTTCGTAATTAATCCAGTTTTAGGAATGTCTTTATGGCACGCAGTCAGTGGAATTAATGCAATCACTTTTCAGTCAAACTGTTTTCATTGCTTTATTTATCATAATTAATATTATTATTCTTTTTCGAACTTATATCTTCAAACGTAAATACTTTCTTATTAGAACTGTCATTGCGTCAAATGCGATTGCCTTTGCGCTTGATATGTACGTACTTAATTAATTAAAATTGAAATCAAACGTTGTTGAGCGTGTAATTATGACCGTGCAGATGTAAATACGACGTGCCGGACTACTCAAATAAACTTGACAGTAAAATAATATCGACCTGGAAAACGTAACGAACCATCGAGAGGAAAGCAACCGAGTTGAACAATTTAACACAGCGGATGATAACTTTTTATCGGATGCAATGACGCGTATTGCAACGTTTCGCTGATGAAATCAAACAGAAGATTACTGTAACGCAAACAGAATAAAATCGGTAATAAACTTCGTCGAGTTTTACGCGGCGAACAAAAAATATCGGGACGCGAAAATTGGCTGCGTAATTACATTGAAATAATAATAATAAAAGTAGTAATTATAATAACAATATTCATCATAATAATAGCAATAACAAGCGTCGTTTTAAATAAACGTTGAAAATATTGCGCGTTGTAACGCGCCGTTCGTTCAGCGTCACTTATCTTGAACTTTGCCGTTTCGCGGATGAAATGTTAACGATTGGTAAAAATAATTGGGACGAATCGTAGCTTCTGCCTTGCGTTTGCAATTTTTATCATCTTTCGCTAAAAAGGTATCGGTCTCGATATGCCACGCGTTAATTGACAGTCCTTTAAGGGCAAGCCAATCCAGGCCAGTCGAGCAACTTTTTTGGTTCCGCGAAGTGTACCTTTGAGTAATTGACATTTCGATGGTCTTGTTTATTCTTGAAGCGGTTGCATTTCCAAAATCTACTACGTCAGAGTTGATTAATTCAAACGTCGATATTATTTTTACAGTACCACGCTGGCAAAAATCCGGTTTGAACAAAAGTTATCTGAGCAATATTTTATTTCATTTGTTGTTTTTTTTTTTTTTTTTATTTATTCAGGACTACTTTTTAATGGAAACATTTACGCGGTATAATTGCTGCATCGTTAAAATCCGAGTGAAAATGTGATATTTCGGAATTGAAGAGTGAACTCACAACTCGAAGGTGTAAATATATAATAATTAATTTCTTTTACAAAATAATTATTCTCGGCCTCTACTTTTCCTGTTTACTGCACTTATATTTATCATCTATCAAAATTACGTCTATTCTAATTATTATTGAAAAACAAATATCGTAATTTCGGTAGAACGAATGTACAAGAGAATGTAAATGTCGAACCGACGGAAATTACAGTTGATCGACAGGTGCACCGCAAAAAGACGTATCTTACAAACCTCTCGAAATAAGAGGTTTAGTGGTTTTAAGCCTGTTAAAATGGGCGTAATCTCTCATTGCAAACATTCGAAACATTCTAAACCGCTTATTTTGAAAGGCTCGTAGCGTAGCAATGAAAAATGATTACTTTTTCGAATTTGTAACTAAAAACGTTCGAATCGAATACAACTTACGATTTTTTGAGTCAATGCCATGTCTCTCCGACGGAATTGCCGGGCACGGTGTCACCGCTTGCAAAAAATATTGACGATCGCCCCTCGACTTCGACTCACTACTATACATCACTTTGTCGAGGTTTCGTCCCTTAGGCACTTTCAATCCAGGCGCGAACCCACGAGCGAAACTTATACTCTTTTTCTCTCTCTCTCTCTCTCTCTCAATACGTTTTTCCTTTTTTTCTCCCGAACCGTATTTCTTCGGTGTTTTAAAAAACCTGTAACAGAATTTACGCACGCGAACAATAGGACCGCGAATCCTTGCTATTTCTCGATTCTCTCTTCATTTTTCATTACGAATTAATCGATCAATGAAAGTGAAAAAAGGAGGAGTTTGATTTTCGCTTTTACCGGCGGATGAAGAAGAGAAATAGACAGTAGCATATGAAAAGACGCGCGCTGCATTTTTCAAACGATATATCATGACTCTCGGACTGTCGGTGCCGGGAGGAAATTTTGTTTTTTAATGCAAACGGGAACAACTTCCGCGAACGCACGAGTTCGAGGGAGCGAGACAAAATGAAATTCGAAAAATGGCTTTGCGGAGGAGAAGAGGTGCGTCTGCGGTCGATTTGCATGCAATATTTTCATCTTTGACGTACATCTTTCGTCGCTTTCGCGGAGGCTCCTTTGTTTCGGCCGTCTTCGATACAGACTTGTAAGATAAGGTGGCAGTAACGCAAAGATGAATCGATTACTATTTCTTCCGCGTTTACTATATATGTATTGCAACGGGTCGCGTGGAGAGATGGCGCGAGTGTCAATCTCAGGATACAGATAAAACAAGAAAAATACAATAAAATGACTTTCGCTGCACAGAAATATATGTAGGTATAGATATCTGTAAAATATAGTAATATATAATATAACAAATATGAATCAAACGATATTAGTGTCACAAAAATGTTTTTGATTGTAATTACAAAAACGGTTTGAACAATAATCATTTTTTTTTTACGCAAGGTGTGGTAACATTGACGTCACATTTTTTGATTGACCCCTATCTATTAGATATATTTATATAAAAAAAAATCTAATCATAAACGACAAAATATTTGTGCAGGAGTGTGTCTCAAGGTTAACCAAGCGACAAGTTTGAACGCCGTGGAAAAACGCACTCTCAAAACAATTCGCTTGATGCAAACGAAGTTTCCTCGAATCAAGATAGTTATTGCCTGAATCGGTTCAAGAGAAGTTGATTTGATTAAAGTGTACTTCGAATCATGCGAATGTTTTCAAGAGCGTGGATTTTAATTATTAAATCAATCTGAACGTTAACAAAGTAATTGCAAGTGCGAGCACAATGTAAAATAAACGAAACAATTTCTAATAACCAATAAACGCGCTGACGCACGTAATGTCTCTATTCTTCTCTCTTGCACACAACGTTCTCTCGCGTTGTCTGTGTTTCGACTGGATTGTTTGATATTTCGTTATATTCGATTGCCCACACCAGCCGCTGTTCCGAGGCCGGCGAAGTAACGTGTTTGTGAATTTCGTTCTCTCTTCTGTTTGTTAATTCGCCGGCAGCCATCTTCGTCGAACGTTAGACGTGTGCGTTGCCGTGGACCATTTTTACTTGGAGTTATGCTTCGAGGTACAGTATTGTTTTTCGCTTCTGTTCATATTTGTTCAACCTTGGCTGGTGGCATTGTTTACAAAACACCGGTTTAATTTTGCCGTTTGTTAGGATTCCATTCGACATTAGTTTCTGGTATGCTTTTTACCGAAACGATGGCATTTTTTCACATTTTCTATCCTTTATGATTCGATGTTCTGCTTCGCGTGTTATTAAGGTGATTCTTCATGTCGAATTTCGCGGAGATGGCGTGTTTTTAAATTCAATCAAGAAATATTAATAAAATTGAAGAATATTGAATTAGCGAAAGTTTGATGATGGGAAAATGATTTGAGCAATTCGTATTGCGATTTTTTAGTTGACTGTGGGATGTGAAATTGCGAAAGCATTTCTGTTTTTAAAACTTTTCGTACAAAAAGGAAACCTCAATAATCAAAAAATAAACAAGTTTTCTCAAAATCAGAGGAATGCTGGATTCTGTTTTTTCAATTATGATTAAATTTAACTGTAATTAACAAAAATTACTAGTAAAAAAGGTTTGAAAAATTATTTTAATTGCTTACGTCCTCTTCGTTAAGTTGCAAATAAACTTGGCCTTGCGTTCAGTGAGACGGTTGCTTTAAGTACCTTGAAATAAATAAATACAAAAGAGACATTCCATTATATAAAAGGTATTACAACCGTGTCCAAATGAATTCGCAAAATCTAAAAGTAGGGCACTGTTCTCCGTAAACCTCGCCATTTCAATTTCGCGATAGAAGAAGTTATCGTTAATACGTTGCTTCATCATTAATATTATTGCATTTCACGTCTTTCATACAAAAAACCACGAAATTAGACTCGGTGAAATCATTTTTAAGTTCAAGCAATATTTCAGGCCCGTTAAAAATTTAACTAATATATTTTATGAACGAAAATTTTACGTTTACAAACCACATAATCTATTCCGTTTGTAATAGGTTCGAAATACCGTTCGTAGCCGGAAATTCAAACACACTTTTTTCCGTGCATTAGGAAAGACGAAATTGAACGAAATAAAACAAAAATTGAAAGCGACGTCGATTTAAGTCAGTTTAATTATTCAGCAATTGCGGGCTCGACCGCGATCAGTTTTTTTTCGCCGAATGAAAATTTCAAGAAGCGCGTTTTCGCTGATCACACCGAGCTACCATTGATCATCCTGTCCGACTAGCAAAAGTTTGCCAAACACGACGGCACGTTTTCAACGTTTCTACGTGCCTCGACGTGAACAATAAAGAATAAGCTGGGAGATAGAAGGGGGTGAGTGCACGTTGGCAATGGGGTGATTAAATGCCGAGTGTTTTAATGCCTCGGCCAGGGTAATTAATATCGGCTGCTTGATTGCGCGGCTGCACAGAAGTTTTATCGACAAAAATTGTCACGACAAGTTTGTCTAATTTATCGTTAGACAAAACACGAGAAAGACTGATGGTCGGATATATTTCTTCGCAGCGAAGTAAAACAAATCGTCGTATTTCAAATAGTCGGAGACAAAACTGGGGGGAAATTATTTGAAAATTTTATGATAATTTCAGCCAGAGAAACGGTTCGTTAGTTTAACTCTATTTCATGAAAAGTTTATTAGGATGAGACTAGAGTTACACTCCATCACTAGAATTCACTTCGTACAGGGATTGTATTCAACGGATTTTACAACAGTTTTCGACGTATTACTCGTCTGCAGTTTTCTCCGTGAATTGATGAGGTTTCTAAAGAAGCTCCGTACTTTATCACGTGATATTCCTTACATATTTCAGTGAACTTTTCTCAGTCTGTTTGGTTTTCTCAAATCTTCGTTAACCCGTTTTTCTTAATTCCTAATAAAATCTTGCATTGTTAGATACATTAATACACGAAGTAACAGAAAATATTTTCCAAATAGCTAGTGAGTTTTCAAAACCTTTCAACCACTTTAATCAAGCTTTTCATTTTCTAATGATAAAGTAGAACTGACAATTTACTAGGAATTAAGCCTATCGGGTGTAACATTATCTTATCGAAAACCATTGATCTTTTTTAAGCAACGTGAACAATGGAATTGAAGTTTCGTACTACTTCGGGCGTAAGCGCATAAGTATTTGCGCGCAGCAAAAGGTTAAAGACTCGTTCATATTTAATGCATTGCGGAAGTTCTTGATGTGCACGGTAGTTATACGTTCGGTCGGTTATTTATTGATTGCGCTTTGTATGAAAGCTGTGGTAATGACGGAAAAAAGGTGGCAGCGTAACCGAGGAAAAGGGAAGTCGTAATCAGAGCGTTGGTTTTCTTCTCTGGAAGCCAGTCGGGAAATGCCGATCATTCATTCCATCAGTCGAGCATAATTGTTATGGTTCGTTGGCCGATGGTATGTGTTAATTGGGGTAGGGAATTGGGCGTCAATTGGAACGGTAAACCGTGCCTTGCGTCGACGAATCGTCAACGGTTTCAACGTTTGCTGCCACGGTCGAGCACATTTTGGTATTGCGCTTCTGGGTCTGACGTAAGATGGTCTGTACCACTTGTACCGCAAACAGATTCGGAACGTCTCGAGCAACTGTCTCGATTGGAACGTTCGCTTGTCAGAGTTGCAGAGCCAATCGATTTTTCAAGTTGAATCGGCTAATCACGGCGAAAAAAAGTTGGATAAGAAATTCTGTTTACTTTTTGCTTTGAAAAGTCGAGCGGAAACTTGGAATAATGTTTCGGCGATTTCGGAGCGACGGAATGTGGAGTTAACAGCTTTTCGAGTTGCCTTCGTTGCCACAATTTGTAAAATAGTATTCATGTTTTGGAAGCACAATCGATTTCAATAGTAATATACTGTTTTTGTGTCTGATGTGTTGTGTCTCGCAAATTTTCCTTCGAGAACATCTCGGAATACAATTTTCCGAATTCACCCTACTTCCGGTTTGTCGACAAAATTGGGGAGATCTGTTTACTTTTTTTCTGCGGATGCTTGGTCAATTATCTTTGTTTTCTTATAAAGATTAACAATGTTTATTGGAGTACAGAAAAGAATTTCTTCGATCACTGAGAAATGTAGATCACAACAATTAAGAATAAAGGAAAACGTATGCTGCATTGTTGCGTTCATTGTGAAAGAGTAAGACTTGAACGTTGCCAACATTTTTTTTCTTTTTCTTAGAATGGTCACTCTTATATTAGTGTGCTTTTACTGCAAAATAAATACAGCTGAGCAATTACGAACAATTTTCAGTCGAAGGCAACGGCGCTATGAAACTAGCAAATGTAAAATTGACGAGGTAGATCAACAACTTCTGTAAACAAAAGAACTCGTGATAAAAATCGACGGAAAAACTTTCTTGCGAGACTGTTGAGTGACCCGAGAAAAGTTCACTCTTCATTTGCAACTTTTGTTTTTTAAGTTTACGGGATCAACGTGTAACGTTTGATTGCGACTATGTGGGGTGATCAAAATTTATTAGGAAACGGGCTTTGAAGTTGAATCGATGAAGAAGCTCGTGAATTTGTAATTAGATGCCGTCGCAGAGGAAAAAATTATCAAAATAATTTATACGCGCGACGGGAACGGTTTCGGTTTGATTTTGTTAGTAGAACGACTTTAGCATTCTTCGTTATCATAAATATGATAAATAAATGCCAGCTTCTTGGAATTAGACGTTTTTTAACGTTCAATTATTCATCAACCGAAACTTTCAAACAATTGTTCGCAAAGATAACTAGTTTTTATAACATTTCTTAACTTTCCTTTACGATATAACAAGCAAACCTTCAAGAAACATTCACTTAAGTGTGTCAAATATGCCGGCATAAAGGTCACCGAATGATGGACGTACAATAAAGTATGTGTGCTTCGAATCTGGAATGTCGTTAATTTTTAAGCGAATCAACTTGCCAACTCAGTGATCACTGTTTTTAATAAATTACACAAATACAAAATAACAAAGTGTGGAATTCTAAATTGCACGAATAAAACTGCAACTACGTTTGCAAGAAAAAAAAAATTCACGACTTTGCTATACTTTATTGCTAGGCACATACATTTTGAAGTGAATCAATGCTGCGCGCGACTGTGTTGCGTAATTGGTTTAATTTTGGATTAATTAGTGACAGGCTTGTTCGTTATTTCGACGGTGTCACACTGAAAAGTAATAAATGAAATAAGTTATTTGCACGGAATAGTTTAAAGAATGACATGGTCATTAACAATCACGTATGTCAATCAATATTCACTTTGATTGAATATTTAAATAAATTTATTCAATTGTTTCAATTAATTCGAAACCATTGCCATGAAAATAGTAGGTTCGTTTTATGTCAAAGAGATTGTCGATCGACATTCATGATAAATTAGAGGCTAATTTTAAAGATGACTTTGAAAAATGTTATCACTAATTTCACCACTGTGCCACGGAAATGTATCTAAACTTACCATCTAAAAATACACATCGAATTTCGGGATGACACGATCTTCAACTAATTTTAGAGACGTCAGCCGTTCGCAGCATTATCGACACGTTCTTGTCCTTATTTTGTAAATACAACACAACCAGTTGTTTCGTTCAAACAATAATTTTCATTCGGTATCGAGTCACTTGTTCTACTTAAGCTTCGAAATTCCACTCGAAATTCTTTTTGAATCATTACAAAGGCATCAGTTTAAAAGGTCATCATAACAACGTGCTATTCAACAATCCAAACGAGTGGATCAATGACGTCAGCGCACAGCGGAGCAACGACGTAAGATGAAACGGAAATACAGAAAAGGTCCCTTTTCGTCATTCATGTATTTATATCACTCATTATCGTGAAATATCGAAATTACAACGTCACGTTTTCGTTGTTTCAGTGAAAGCCAAACGATTGCGTAACTTTTGTCCGCCATAAATTCGAAAAACCATTTTACCGAGCGACCGAATTTCCAACGGTGTAATGCTTTGAGCGCACTTTTAGGATAAGAATAAATTTGGGACATGGGAAAACTGCCGGCAACGTACTGACGTTGTTTTATCGATTATAACGATTTTGAATGGCGTGCGAATTATTGATTCGGAAGCAATCGGAAAGGGAAAGGAGGGGTCGCGATGATAAAGAAATGACAATTAATGGGAGCGTACGGCGCCGTAGTTTCACGTTTCCTGTTGCGATGTATCGCTTAAGTAATAAACGCCCGTATGATTTATACGGCGTACAGGTGCGTACGTTGGCACGTATGACGGCAACATTTATCGATCAGACACATTCGCCGGTAAATATATTGACAATGATTGGCTGCGGTAATTAATTAAAATGTTATCCCTACGCGCTCGCCATAATCATTATTTCATAATCATGATCGCCGCCTTTTTGAGCTTGAGATAATGGCGCGGATCACAATAAATTTTAATAAATTGCGGTGAAAACGACCAATACTGAATAACGGCTGGTATAGAGAATATGAATTTATACATTTTTCCGTTAGTGATCTTTTAATGACGCGATGTGAAAATTTTACTTTTTGGACGACGGAGTTAATTTAAAATGAGAAAGTTAATAGTGGGTATAATGTTGATGATTTGAAAGATATTCAATAATATATAATAATTAATAATGTATAATTATTATTACTAATTATATTATATGGGAGGTAGGATAATACAACGGTGCCTCGGACATCATTTTGAATCGACCCCCCAGTAAAAACGAAACCACGTCAAAAATACTGCTTTAACACGATGGTTCGAAGTGATGAAATGAATAAACCACACGCTGTCCAAAACGATGCGCTAAGCGATACGTCAAAATTAAAGATCGATACATCGTTATCGATAAAATATTACGGAGCCAATCGTTGAATAATCCAAAGCGAATCGCACGGCTTACGTGACTAGCTTTCAACATAAAATAATAGATTTGGAGTTGACGGATTGATAAGAAAAAAAAGCAAGCAATGTTCCGTTCGGGGATAAAATTAAAATTGATTCGGAAAAATTTCGCCTGGCTTCTTTTTAGCGCGTCCCGAACAGTTGTTTTCTTTTTTGCGCGATCAACTTCTTAACTCGATCACCGGGCTTTGTACGGCAAGATGTAAGTTTTTCCGACTCGCGCATTGAACAAGCGGCATTTTTTGCGCGAAGTCAGTCCTGCTTTGTTCTTGGGACAATATCGTCGCGACACGTCGCTGGTGTTTTATTTTACAATGGCATTTGCAACACGTTGGAAACGATTCTTGTTTCTATTGTATGCGTACAAAGTACAAGTGCCGATCGCATTGAAGTTGCCCGTTTATTTAATTATTTATTCATTTATGTTTAATTTGTTAGCAGTTTAACAATGCAAATAATGTTACGAGTCGTCGTACTCGAACCATTATTAAATTTTTATTGCGCATTCTGAATCGCAAATGAAGATCAACGATTAATGGCACTTGTTGACTCGTGAGGAGAGATAATTAATTGACGTTATATGACAAATATGTCACTGTATAGTAATTAGTTAAATTAGTCAGAGAAATTGATGTCAGAGACATTGAATTACTTTGCATGAATTTAACGAAAGTTAAATATATTTTTTATCGAATAAAATTAATTCTTATAATTAAAGTTATTTATCGATTGATTGTACAACTTTCATGGAAAAAATATGGCAGCAATGTAGCAGTGAGGGATGTCCTAAAAATTTCACGATGAAAAACGACCATCACTAGTGTTACCCGAGTAAAAAAAATTGATCAATTTCTGATCAAAAATTGATCAAAGTAAATAGATCGAAATTAGATCGATCAAGTGACACTTCAGCAGATTTAATAACTATATTTTTTGATCAGATAGGTAAGAAGAATATCTTTTTGGATCAAATATCGATGGATTATCGATTGGATGTCCATCGAAAATTGATCGAAAATTATCAATAGAATGTCGATCAAACATTGATCGAATGTTGACCGAAAATCGATTGAAAACGTAGATCAAACATTTTAATTTCGTATGCTCTGCAATTACCCCTGATGTTTTGACGCCGTCATAG
>JABFOV010002134.1:0-21207 GCA_022817685.1 Aradophagus sp. ZL-2020 | reverse complement strand
AATTACATAAATAAAATAATATATAAAACATTTATTTTATATGAATTATATAAAAGAAAAATATGACATAATATATTAATACAAATTGTAAATAAAGAAATAATTATAAGAAAAATAGAAACTAATACAACTAGGTATATATTGTGGTTGTTATGCTTGGGTTATATGAACGCATATATTAAATTTATCTATTTGTTTCTCAACATAAATAATTATATAATAACTCATAAACACGAGGAAAAAATTTGCATTGAAAGAAAAACAGATTTATTTCAGGACGTCAAATGATAAAACGAAAACATTTAAATTTTTATCTGCCCTTAAAACGTACTTGACTCAAAATTGAATAATCGATTTCGAATATTCGAACTTGAATCAAGTGCGTTTTGAAGTTAAATGATTAAAATTGAAATGTTCTTGTTTCAACATTCAGCGACCTAAAACCTGTTTTTGTTCCAATGTCATTTTTCCCCGTGTACACGTTGCAAAAAGTTGTACTAAATGTATATAAAACAAGTAATACTTCGTATAGTAATTCCTACAAAATCAAAAATGTACGCTGAAAGTCAGTATGATTTGTTTCAGTGTATACACGGAGAGAACCATATTGTAACTACTACGACACATATTGTAACGTGCACGATTTCATATAGTAAACTGTTTACGATATCATATCGTAACTAATTTCTGTCAATGACGTTGCTAGATTGCCTTATTTTAACTAATAATCACGCTGGAAATTTTACAATCCATATTGTACGATATTGTTTTCTCGGTGTACATTCTTGAAAGATTATCCAGATGTTCATTTTGAATATTTAGATATTCTACTTCTTGTCTAACTACAGAAAATTCTCAATCATCTGTCGATATTTAAATTGAATATCCGAGATAGATATAAGAACCACTTACATAGCTTTTTTTCAACTATCTCCCCCAGTGTACATTACTCTAAAAGTAAATTAATGTATGTTATCAAAAAAACGTTTCTTACGATGAAATATAAAATTTGTAAAGCACAAAATTGTAAAATTTATGCTGAAAGTGCGCTGAAGTATTTCCTTCAACATCTATAAAAATATTAAATCGAACGAACGCATAAAATACTTTTTACTCTGCAAAGTGAACGCTGTAACAGTGTTGTCTGCTTGGAAACTTCAAACGGATTTTTTTTTTTTTTTTTTCATTCTCTTCAACTGACGGCGAATCAATAACTGCAATAAATATTGGATTACGTACTTTGTATACTTTAATTTCGCTAAAATAATAACTACGAAATTATTTTGATGTATCTTAAAAAAAAAGAGAGACAAAAAATGTTAGACAAAAATAATAACCACGGAATATTAAGCATCGTCACAGCGGCGTTATTTTGTTACAAAAGATGTACGTAAAATTTATTAAGACGGTCTTAAAGGTTCAAAAAGATAAGTAATTAAATTTCCTTGAAGTACGTAAGACGCAGTATTATATAGATATGATTATTTCACAACTTTATTATGACAAAGTATAAATCTCTGACACTTGTGCCACATTGGAAGGCAAAGCATGCTCAAACAACGGGGATGAATTGAGTTATACTACAGCCACCGGACCGGAGGTGTGGCTTTACAGTTTGAAATTAACCTACCAACGGCGAATCATATTCGACAAAACCCCACTATTGATATATTCAGCATCACCACCTACCACCTCCGCGGCCTTTTCTCCTCTTCACCCTATTCCAGTAAACGTTAATATTTCTTTCGCAAAAGCTTTGCTTATACCTTTTATCTCATTAATTGCCAAGCTTTAATATTACAAAGATAGAAAGATAATAAAATCCGGCTCAACAATGAAATATGCATTGCTGAACGGCGCGGCCTCTTAATTTCGCATGTAGTTTTTTTTTTTTCAAAGGATTACATTTTAATATTCCCTAAATTCACGTTACCCTTTTCCTTTAATAAATATTAAAATACTGGGATTGCGTTATTACAATAAGATTTGTAAGTGAAATACAATTTGCACGAATCAAGTTTATAATATTTGAAAACATATTTTAATGTGCAAGAATTTAATAACAGCTAATTTTTTAAGCGTTGTATTTTCAATCAAAAATATAAGTTTAAAAATGTAAACTAAAATATCTCAAAATTGATTTTAAAAAAGCCTTTATAAATTCGAAGCTTTCAAACATGTTTTTCTTGAAAAACTCAGTTACGAAAACATCTTTATTTCATAACGAATATTTGTTTTTAAATATTCGTTGGTGAATGAAAATTTTTTCGCTGTTAAATTGATGGCATTGTTAATGATTTCATATTTCAATCATATTTTTCTTATAATAACAACTTCAAAAAAAAAATACATTTAATTTTTTTCTTTTCAATTCACGTCTTTTGCTTAATACTTTATCACAAATGATACACATATATATATCCAAATATTCCAAAAGGTCGATGTACGGTCACTCCCGGGTTAAGAATGGTCTTTTTTTACAATGTTCAAAATCACTAATTAATTATGATTTCCACTCATAAAAATCTTTACCTTTATTCAAGAATCACTAAGTTTTGCTATTACACGGGAAAAAAATCAGCATGAAATAGCATTGAAATCGATGCTAACCTCTAAATGTTAATCCATGATTACCTCATTTTGAAACAGCTTCAGAAAATTTAGGCTTAACATTAAGGGCCATTGTGTTAACAACTTCACATTTTAATTGAACATTTTGAAGGTTAACATTTTCTCCTCTGCAGTCACAAGAAAACTAGATGCTGTTTTAAAGTGATTTTTTCCAGTGTATTTTTTTCAATCAAAACCTAATTTTATCCTGTCAAGACATTCTTTCTTGGCTTAATCACTTAGCACCTTGGATCAAGGAAACTTTTTTTGGCTCAAGAAAATTTATTCTTGGCAAAATATTAAGATACACTTTGTCTTGAACCAAGAAAATTTTTCTTCATTCAATGCATCCTTTTTGTGAGTGTGGATGGTCAGAAATTTTCAACATTATAAGTTTATTTCTGTCTTTTTAACAAAAAAAATTATTTTTTTTTTATAAATAGTTATTATAATTGCATCGTAATATCTGAAGTTTTATTTTGTACAAAAGGAAGGTCGATAAGAATGTTATAGAGACACTTTAAATTTTGTAACATGTTTGAAATTTCAAGAACAACTATTGAAATTTAAACATAAGTTTAAAATTATACTCACAAAACTCGAGAGTTGTCATTAAATTTCCAGCGATTCATTAAATTACCCTCAAACATACATTAAATAACTTTTATTGATAATTATAAAAAAAATTATCATTAACTTTTAATGCATCTCTAGCAATATATTCAATTTCGTTGTTAATTCAAAGTGGACAATTTTTATCCACACCATATTAACTCTTTAAATAGGAGGGATCACGAGGAATCAGGTGCTTCCATTTAGTTTACATTCCCCGGTCAAATTGAAATAGAAAATCATGAAATTTGATAATGGATAATTCATAATGATATTCTATGATGAGATTTCCGTAAATATTTCAGTATTTCATAGGAATTCGTTATGAATATCCATAATGAAAGTTATGATTTTATATTTTGAGAAAAAACTTATGAAATTTTATGAGGATCAATGATTTTTTACACGCAGAAAAATGAATTGGAAAAAGTGCCACAGTTTTCAGCAGTCCGTCCTTACTAAATCATGTTTTCATAATAGTTCTATAGCTACATATATATTTTTTAACACATTACAAGAAAAAGTGCCGTAGTAATAGCACTTGTAGCAAAGCCTTTCTCGCAAGTGCTATAACTATGGCATTTTTCCTATATTCAACTATAATACTATTATGAAAACATGTTTTACTGAGGCCTGCTAAAACTATAGCACTTTTTCCATTTTGTTTTTTTTGTGCATGAACATGAAATTTCATGCTAATAAAAAGTCATTGATACTCATAAAATTTCATAAGTTTTTTTTCTTAAAACATAAAATCATAACTTTTATTATGAATATTCATAACGAATATCTACGCAATACCGAAATATCCATGGAAATCTTATCATAGAATTTCATTATGAATTATCCACTATGAAATTTCATGATTTTCTATTTCACTTTAACCAGGGTATTGGGATCTCCAGAAATCCTATTCAAAGGGTTGTATTTTTTTTTCAGGGTTGTGTCTTTTTTAAATTTTTTTCCGAAAATGTTTCAATAATTTTGTTTAATTAACATTTTATTTTGGTTTATTAGACAAAAAAGCAATTAAAACATTGTTTTTATTGTGAAATATAGTTGAAAAGATTTTAGTGACTTTTATTTCTAAAAGTTGTATTTCTGACATTTATCTAGTTACGTTCTGTTTGACCAACTTGGTAACGCTGCATAAAACTGTGTTAAATCGGTCATATATATAGCTGAGTCGTATTGGACCATCGACTTATAGAATGGACTGCGTGTTCTGTAGTGTAATAGGGCCATTCGATTAGAAAAAGAACGAAAATTTTCTTTGTTTCACTCGTTTCTAATTGGTTGATTTGAAGAAGGGAAGTAGATACAACACTGTCACTTCATTCTCGTTTTCAAATCAACCAATCAGAAACAAGTAAAACAAAGATAGCTTGCCCTCCATAGTTTTCTTTCTTTTTCTAATCGAATGGCCCTACCACACTACAGAACACGCAGTCCATTCTATAAGTCGATGTATTGGCCGTATGAACCCATGTTAAGGGTTAGGTGCCAAGGAAAAAGAATGAAAGAGAAGAAGATATAGCTGAGTAGGTGAGGACTTTAACGTTTTTTAAGTTTTGATTGATATAAGTTCATGATTAGTAATTAATATTAAATGGCAATCCAATAAGTGTTACTTTTTTAAAAAAATTAATCCAGAGATATATTTAAAATTTGTGAATTCATTTTACCTTCATTCACCAAATCAAATATGTCGTAGTCTATATCTGTAGATAAACAAAAAATAAAATTTAGACAATTAAATGATTATTTTATACATTATGTTTGAATAGAAATTGAGTCTAATTGTTATTATTAAATTTTAAAGTTGAAATATTCTTGCTATAATGCTATCTTGCAAGTATATCCAATACATTAAAAAAAAAAGTAAAAAAAGTGTTTACATTTTTAGGGATGCCATTACTTCACTTTATTGACATTTTTTTATTTTGATTTTGTGAATCGTTGATGTTTTGTATTTGCATTTTAGAACGGCTGTAACTTAATACTGGCTCAGCTTCAACTCAACAAAGAAAAAAAAAAGGTAATGGTATTGTTTTAATTAGCAATTCTATTCGTTGTGAATTTTTATATAAATATATAAGTGGTGTATATAGATATATATTAAATTACATTCCATAATTATCATCAAATAGACGTTAATTAGAACTGACTTCTATATAATTTTAAATACAATTTTATGGTGAATTCTTGATTCAAAGTAATAATAACATTAATCATAACATATTTGTTTAGGATATAAAAATAATATTCTTGAAAAAAATGGCTCAATCTGTAGCCAGTCAATTTATAAGGGGCTACTCGACAAACAGACGTCCTGATGTCGAAACAGAATTAAGATATTTTTCAGATATTGATGAAGATACATCAGCTTGGCTACAAAGTTTACATCATTTGTGGAACCTATGTAAGTGTAATTATGTAAAAAATAACCATATACAAACGATTTAATTATTAATATTATTATAAATTTTTTATTTACAGGGAAGAAAAGTCAATGCGTAAACAAAGTATTAGATGAATACTTTGATTCTGCACCCAATCCATATTTGAGTACTTTGAGAATTATTGTAAACACAGAAGATTTTATGAATCCTAAATGTAAATTATCTTTAGCTTTAACAGGTACATAATTTTTTTTTTTCTATTTTCAAGGCATTGATTTTATAACAATAGTTATGAATACATTATTCACTTGCGTTTTAATTATAGTAAGTGAGGCATTCAATAAATGGATCCCAGCAAAAAAACAATACTATCCAGAATGCCTAGAAAATGATATAAAGATAGCTGCGTTTAGATTAATGAATAAACAAAGTAATCTGCAGCTCATCAAATTGATTGCAAAAGCATACGAATTTCAACAGAGTTCAGATATATTTTTACCATGGATCAACGTAAGTAAATCACAGAATTTATAATTAATTTTAAATTAAGACAAATACAAGGTACGTCAAATCATCCTAATTTTTGATTCTCACATTGATAAACTTATGTATATTATTACTTTTAGGATATGATTCACAAAAAAAAATTTAAAGAAGCAGCTCAGTTGATCGTTATTTTAAATATGCAACATTTATTTTGTGATTTGGAGCATGTTCTGTTTCCATTGATTTTACAAAATAAAATCAACGTGGCTGAAGAATTATTAGCTGGCAATCCTGATATCCAAAGAAACTTATTGTCATATTTAGATAACCTTTTATCTCCAAATGTTGATTTAGAAGGATATATTACTTCATTTGTCGAGTAATAAATTATTATTAGTTATATTATATCCCTTATTTTCCCTTTCATTTCTTTTTCTATTCTAACTGAACAAAATTTTTGTTAACAGGGAACGACGTATTCCTGACGTACAAATGTCTTTAAGCAATGCAAAAACATTATCAAAATTGATTGCTCGCTTAGCTAAAATGTACAAAATGCCAATGGATGAGATTTGCCAAAATATGAGTCGACGTAGAAATAGAGGGGCTCTACAGTTCCTTTTGCACAAACGATACAGAGAACACAGTATAAGTATGTTTTCAAGCAAATTTTTTTCAATAAAAGAGTAGTAAAACGTTACAGAAAGAATGAATCTTCAATAACTAATAGTAAATTTGATACTTATGAAATTATATGAAATCTTCGAACTTTGTAGTAAAATAACTTATTGCATTTTAATGAGCAAAATATTTACTGATTAATTCTTGTGCATATTTATAAAATTTAGATGCACAGAGTTTTCGAGAGATGGCCAATGAAGCCGTTCATTTGGACATGAATTTGCAAATAGATCTTGTAACTGAATTAGTTTCTTTTGATGATACAACAGAAGCACTATATTTTGCTCGCTTCTATAATATTCCACAAAAATATTGGCCATGGGCCTTAAAGGGCTGTGATGAAGATACTTTCAATGGTAATTACATCTGTTAATTATTTCATTTTTATACTATATTGAAACAAATTTTTTTCAATTAATATGAAGTTAAAAAAATAACAATTCTACTTATTGAAAATATGCATTCAATTTTACAGAGGTTACTGACCAACTGTTAAATAACCCAGTGGACAAAGATAACGCCATACAATACCATGAATTTAAATTACCTCGTGAATGCATCAAGATTGTTGAAAACGCAGAAGCGTTTGATGAATTTTTGAATATTTTGTCTACCACTTATATGGTTGGCATTGATTCTGAATGGAAGCCCAGCTTTGGTAATAAAAATGGATTTAAAAAGAGATATATTTCAACATAATGACATAAATGCATTATAAATATTGAACATTTATATTTGTTTATAATAGGAACAAAAAAATCGGACATCGCATTGATACAAATAGCTACAGAAACCTGTGTGTATATTTTGGATGTAACTACAATAGGACAGGAATTAAAAGAATCATGGAGAGCTTTGAGTCTCATGTTATTTGATAACAAACATATTTTAAAACTGGGTAAAATTTGCTGATTTTCTGCTTCAAAGTTGAAGACATTAAATACACCCCAAAATCTGAATAGCACTGATACCTGTCTAAGACAACAGTTATTACAATGCTCAATTTTAATTTTTTTTGTTCTATTTCAGATCATTACATTTTATCATTATGTTTTCAGGATACGATATTGCTCAAGATGTTGGTATGTTAAGACAAGGAATTCCAGCATTTCATAACATTCGTGCGAATGGAGAAGGGTACTTAGATGTATTACGTCTGTGGAAATTGTTGACTGAAGAAAAAAAGTTCGAATTCCCCTATTCTGGGGATGAAACTTTTAATAATGAGTCTTTGAGTAAATTGGCAGAATTGTGTTTAGGCAACAGGCTTAATAAATCGGATCAATTTTCAAATTGGGAACAGCGTCCCTTAAGAGAAAGTCAAATTAAATATGCAGGTTCATACTTTACTTTTGATACATACTTTCTTCCTTTACTTTGATATATACTTTTGAAGTTATTATTACAAAAGATAAAATTATTGTTTACAGCTTTGGATGCGTACTGCTTATTGGAAATTTATGACGTGCTTGCCAATCAATGTTCCATACACGGGATACCTTTTGTTGAAATATGCGAAAAACTGCAAAACATACCATTAAAAGTAAACAAAAGATCTAAGAAATCATTACAGGTAATCACTTTTTAATTGTTTATAACGTGTAATATACGTGAAAAATTACGTTAAAATTATTCTTAATAAAATTTATTATTCAAACGTAATTAAATTATTCTTAGACGAATGGTGAGTCAGTTGAAACAGTTGAAGAGTGTTCTACACAATCCCGAGAACTTAAGCCAGTAAAAGCTGCAGATTTTAAAGTTGTATGTGATTCTATGCTTGGAGGTTTAGCAAAACAATTGCGAAAATGTAACTGTGACGTTGAGTATATGGAGTATGATATAGACGGTGATCAATCAGCCAAACTAGCATTAAATGAAAAACGTCTTCTTCTAACAAAAGGAACTCATTATGATCGGGTAAAAATAAAAGTTTTATTTAATATAAACGCAATAATTATTGTTTGAAGTATAAATAATGTGTATTTTACTTTTTTAGTTGGCGGGAAATTTCGTTAGAAAAGAAAATTGTTATAATGTGGAAAGTAATTTGATAGAAGATCAATTAATTGAGGTTTTAAAACATTTCAAAGTTATAGTTACCAATAATGATATTTTCTGTCGGTGCTCACATTGCAATAGCACTGAATTCACATTTGTGGATAAAAATGAGATGGCAGATCTAATCAAAAAGTATGTATTTTCATAATTAATTCAATAATTACAAATGGTCATATATTATTAGTTCATATAATTTCTTCATAATTGACGAATCAATTAATTTAGATTCGCAGAGACTTCGGAACGTTGTCGTAATCTGGAAAAAGTATTAAAGGATACATCAAGTTCAAGTACATGCACAAGTGAAAGTGACATAGAGTTATCACAATGTCGTGATGTTCGAAACTGGAAACTTAACAAGTCTTTGAATTTAACAACTGGAACAACAAAACATGGAGTATCAGTACAAATTAAGAAGATACCAATTAACGTATTACGTAACGTTAACTATTTTTATATATGTGAAAAATGTGG
This sequence comes from Aradophagus sp. ZL-2020, assembly GCA_022817685.1. Lineage (NCBI taxonomy): Eukaryota > Metazoa > Arthropoda > Insecta > Hymenoptera > Scelionidae > Aradophagus > Aradophagus sp. ZL-2020. Next base: position 11,881 of record JABFOV010002134.1, on the reverse strand, counting down.
ACAAGCATATTGGGAAGGATCCCATTTGGAAAAATCTTTGTTTACTATTCTTAAAGACATAATTGTAACAGGTTAACATTTTATTCTTGAATAATTATAGACTTTGTATTCATGCTACAATTCTAACATTTTTATATTACATTATTACAAGTTCATTTGAAGAGTAACTTGTATAAGTCAAACAGATCAGATATATTAGTTTTCTTTAAGGTGGGATTAAGTTTAAATCATCATGATCATATTTAATTTAAAGTATAATATAATTAATTTTTCTAATGACAGTCTATTGTTAGGTAAATTTATAATAAGCGCCTATAAAATGGGATATTTAATATCAATAAATATCAAAATACATTTTACTTGACAGAAAAACTGGAAACAAATAGATTTTTAGTACAAATTAAAAAAAATCTATTTACCATTCTATTTATCAATTTTTTTTATTTACCATAAATTACATGTTTAATTTTTCTTTGATTTTTTTGTTATAGTGAATAAACTTTTGTGGCAAACATTTGTCTTGTATCGAAGTTCAACATTTTATTTTAAAAAACTTGCTATAATTACATCACTTCATAATTACTCTTTTAAGTAAAAGAAAAAAAATTTAAATAATCATACAAAATTAACATTTAACCTATAGAAAATCTCACCTTAATTTTAATATGATCCAATTATCCAATATGATCTAATGTTAACCTTTTGTTATGAATTCAAATTATTATTATTAATGTTCATAATTACTTTATAAAGTAAATCAGATATAAAAATGTTTTTAATTTAGTTGAAACTATTGTAAAGAAAAGACTCTCTACTCTCTAGTAAAAATTATGCGAAATTACATATTTATCATATTTTGTTTTCAGTTAAGAAATATTTTTGTTTTGAATGCAGTTTAAAATGAAATGTAATTTCACATAATTTTCTGCAGTATTACTAAACTTGTTTATGTTGGTGTTAAATAAAAGCACAATTTTTTACAGTGATAATTACATATTACAGTTTATTTCCGTTTTTAATTCAGCTGTGTATATTTATGTTGTATATGTACATAAAATACATAAGCAGTATAACATGAAATTTGTTTTTCTTTTTTCTTTTACTGTACATTTTTTCCTGATTTTTCAGTTGCGTAATAAATTAATTCAAAGTTATACAAAAAAAATGAAAAAATGAGAAAAAAAACAAGAATAAACGTTCAAAATAGTAAAACAATATTATATTGTAAATAATTTTAATAATTTTTCCATTTTGTACAAGTGTTTATTTTACAAAGGTGATTAAAATGTCTGTAAATTACATTAATTATAATGTATAGAAATTACAGTATGCATTTTGTAAACAATTATTACCTTTTACGTTGGAGTAGTCTCGACAGCTGGAGGATCCGGTGGAGGATCTGGTTTAATCTCACGTTGCAATTCTTCTGGATCTACAAATTTTTTGTTTCCAAACGGAGGTGGACCAATCAATTTTTCAACGTCCTTATTGTTCAGAGTTTCCTTCTTCAATAACTCCTCTGACAACTAAAGAAATTTCAACCAGTTAATTATATTATACAAAGTATGAATCAAGTACAGTAAACATACCAGTTCTAATTTGTCCATATTTTCTTTTAATAATTTTTCTGTCCTTTGATAAGCTTTTCCAATCAATTTTCGCGCTTCAATATCCATTAAATGAGCTAACTGCTTACTGTATGGTTTTTTCGTTGTCTATAAAAGTAATAAATATTTAAATTTATTTCTTTATTATTTCTTTTTATGTCTGTGTTGTATTTATATTTCCTTACCGTATCTGTCATCTGTTTATCAAAAGCAATTAATCCAACAGTTTCATTCATTCCAAACTGTTGTACTTGTGAGTAAGCCATTTGCGTAACCTTTTCTAAGTCATTTTGTGCACCTTGCGTTATGCTGTTGAAAATAATGCTTTCGGCAACTCGACCACCAAGGGCCATGCACATTCTGTCAAAAAGCTGCTCACGTGAAAGCAGTTTCTGGTCTAAGGGTGAATACTGTGAGAAACCAAGACTCAAATTGGTGCGAGGCACAATTGTAACTTTTAACAAGGCATCCGTATGTTCGAGCAACCAACCAACCAAAGCGTGGCCGGCTTCATGATAAGCGACTATTTTCTTTTCGGACGGCGACATCGCATGATCGCGTTTTTCTGGACCACCAATCATTCTGTCAATAGCATAATATAAATCTGTACCATCAACTTTCTTCTTTTTTTCTCTTGCAGCGTGTAAAGCTGCTTCGTTGCAAACTGCTGCAATGTCTGCACCTGTAATTGATTTTTTAAATTTATTTAATTTATGTATCAGATATTATAAGTTAAATATTAGGAAAATTTAAGTGATTAATTTTGATAAATATATGAATCGGTAAAAGTACCACTAAATCCAGGTGTCAAGTTTGCCAACTGGGAAGAGTATTTGCTTGGTGGATTTTCCAATTGAATGCCTTTAAGATGCAACTCAAAAATTTGCTTCCTTTCCTCCAACGTCGGCAAATCAATTAAGATGTGTCTGTCAAAGCGTCCAGGTCTTAACAAAGCTTTATCTAGTACTTCAGCTCTGTTAGTGGAAGCTAAAACAATCACATCTTTGCGCGACTGCATACCATCCATTTCAACAAGAAGTTGATTTAATGTCTGATCATTTTCGGATGAAGCTTTCATGTCTGAGGATGAACGTTTCTTTCCAATTGCGTCTATTTCATCAATGTAAATAATACTTGGTGCACTAATTGAAATTTAAATATGTCCATTAATATATTATTCGTTTATTAATTAATGTGATAAAATGTTTACATAAATTTTACTTATTTAAAAAAAATCTAAAATAAATTTAATGTTTATTTTATAATTTTATAATGTAAGTATTAATTCGTCCAACATGTTCCTCTCAATTGTAAATAATCAACACAATGACCAATGGAACAAAATTTATTGGACTTTTTTATATGAATAATAATAACCAAGTTATTATTTTTCATATAAATAAGTCTAAAAAATTCTGTTCCATTGGTCACTGTATTGATAATATTGTTAATTAATAATTTTATAAACTTCATAAAATATGATTTACTGTTTTTTAGCCTCGCTAAATAAGTCTCTCATTCTAGCAGCTCCAAGGCCGCCAATTAATTCGATAAATTCAGAACCGTTCATTGATAGAAAAGGCACATATGCTTCTGTGGCTAATGCTTTTGCCAATAGGGTTTTTCCACAACCTGGTGGCCCTAATAATAAGGCTCCTAAAATACATAACTAAATCAATTATTACTGAATTGTGGACAACAAATTTTTTCTTTTTTATTTAATTGTTTTTTGTTATTGTCAACTTCTTTTATCTCAATAAAAGCTTGGCAACAATCATTTTATCATTCACATCAATTTTTCTTTTTATCCTAATATTTGTATCTTTAAGATTACCTTGAGGAACTTTGGCTCCCAAACTCTTATACTTTTCTGGATTTTTAAGATAATCAACAAATTCAGTGATTTCTATTTTCGCTTCAGTTAATCCAGCAACATCACTAAATTTCACTCCTTTGGTTCCTCCAACTGATGGATCAATCAAAGTGTACTTAGCTTTGTTCATCCTCATGATACTTTGAGGTGGCATAAATTTCATGGATTTCGTTATAAAATTTAAAAATAAGAGTAATAGAAATCCCAGAGCTAAATAAGTGTATGCTAAAAATGCCAGGGATTGCCTTTCATAAGTGATAGGTACTCTACTATCTGAAAATAATTGTTGTGCATTACAATTAAAGTTTATAAAGTTGGACTTTATCATAATAAATATCATAATATCACAAATAAAACAATATTTAATTCATTTTTCTATTTAATAAGTATAAATTATATTTTAATTTTTTAGCTTACCATATCGAATACCAAGTGAATCTTCTGCTTGACGAAGTTTTTCTTCGAATTGAACAATATCATTTACAAACATGTAAAAAGATCTACGGGTAGCTCGCTGTCCTCTTATTATCGCTCCATCATGCAAATAAATCATGACCAAATCTAACTCAGGCTTGACAACTAATTCTTGCACTTCGCCCTTTGCTAACATTTCATATACAAATTCATTCCAAGATATAAATGTTGGTATGCTCTGTAATAACGTTAATAATGAAAACCAAGTAAATTAATTATTTGTCTACTTATTTCCTATTTTATGTATCAATATATATTGACGTAAATACTTTATCTCGATTGTATTGAGTTAACAATGCTACAAACGCAATTGTTAGACAATAAATAACAAAACTCCAAATGGCTGCTTTTATAACAATTGTCAGCTTCTGTTTATCTTTATCATTATTATTATTTGGTCCTCTTTGTGATCCTGATGATCCTTCATTATTTTTATTAAAAAAGTTTGTTGTTGATTTACTTAAATTTCTTTTGTAAAATTTGAAAAGCGACTCGTTAAGTTTGACATTTTGCTTTCGAAATAACGAGTATAATGTTCGGTATTCTTTATCAATGTACTGTAACACCTAAAAAAAGAAAATTATAAAATTACAGATTGAATCTCATAAAAAAAAATTCTTGTATCATAAAAACATGAATACTCAAAAATACTAGTAATTTTTAAATAAAAAATCAACGGATAATTGAACTGTATTATTTTTTAATGGCAAGGTTCCATTATGTCATGGTAATTCATGAAAAAGAAATTATTTAACAGATTTTTGTTTATTGAACAAGTTGCAATATTATAAAGAAAACTATTATGTAGTAAAACTAAATAAAATTTTTGACAGATTAAATGTTTCTTGATTGATATAATGAAACCTATATTTGCGAATATAAAAACATAAAATAAAAAATAATAGATATAATCATTGTGAATATATTATATGTGTAATAAATTATACAATTAGTAATAAATGAAATTTACTTACCTTATTAGTTATTGTAGAATTATTTATAAGTGTCTTTGAATTATCAAGAATACATTTTACGTGATGTTGTCTGCTGCTATAAAATAAATTAAATAGTTGTCTCGATAAATTGACATTTTTGCCACAATGTCTTAAAAGATTTTGCATTTTATTATTATTATTTGTTTTCAAAACCAATGATAAACGTTCAAATACATTTTCATATTTGAGGTTATATTTATTTCCGACAGGCTGTTCATACAAATTGCACGAATGTTGCGGCGCAACGTTAGTTACGAAACATGGCGCAATTTTCAAATTCGATGCCATTATGCATAAACATTTAATAAATATATATAATCACCAAATTATAACATCGTAACGGATAAATTAATTAATACATAACTATTTTAAATTCAAAATGTAGATAAATTTTTATTTTCAAATGAAATACAAGTGAATTATTATTATAATAATTGTAAAGTAAATAATATTTTAAAAATATAACTACTTCAAAATCCTCTTCCCCTCCACACAAAAAAAATTGTCTGAAATATATTTTTTGCTTGATAAACAGTATAGAAATAATTTACAAATATTACTTTAGAAAATAATTTTAAATATTTTTTTTTTTAAAAGTTTTTATATTATTTCGAAGACAATAAAATTAGACACTTGCAGTGAGATAGACATGAATATAATAAAAAATCAGTAAAAATAAGCAATTTTAAAGTTAATAGTATTTTAACTAGTAACTCGTTCTACGAATGTTTGCCCACAAATGTATTACGTACTGTTCATTTTAGTTGTCCCCTTCGGAGACAAAGTCTATATATGTAAGTATTTCATCAGTGGATTCACTTTTGACTGTACGGACCCATCCTAAGCTACGCGTTGGTCGTTGTGGGGATTTATCATTCTCTTCGTGTACACAAGATCATAAACATAAATTATTTAAGAGGGAATACTATAAAAACAAGTGTCTTTTTGGTATCGTCTGTAAAAACAAAATTTTAAAGATGATATTAATGAAGTCTGATATTAATGAATTTTTGAATAAGTTATTAATGAAAACAAGACACCTTTGATATAAAAGACTAAACTGTCTAAACGTCTTTGCACGAAACACTTGTTTTTTAAGACATTGTTCCAAAACTTATTATTAATGTAAATTTTAAGAAAAAATCATGTAAATTATCGTACTGAGAAAAATTAATTTTTATATAGTGATGAAAAAAATACTCTTTTATTTGATATTTATATACATAAGTGATAGGAAAAATGATGTAAAAGTTTCTTTCTTGTTCATTTTCTCTGTTTTATCATTAATATTTAATTCTGTAAGTTTTTGTATGTTTCGTATGTGTACTGCCATGGAAAAACAGTGTCAATTTGTCCGAAACTATGTAAACTCGATAACATTTTTTCATAATCATGAAACAACTGTAACAGGAGAGCAAATTTTCGCGCAACGAATCATAATTATATTTCTGCGAAGAATAAGAGTCCTGGTAAAAGCAGCAGCTGCCAACTGCTGACAACGCGAGTCCTGGAGTCTGATCTAAAATTATCGTTCTCCCCTTTTGCTATGTTGTTACAGCCACAATATTTTCAGTAAACAAGCATTGCTCTTAATGTAAAATCAAAATATTTCAATCAACCGTAAAAATCGTAAATGTCTCTGCACGTATACTCTTTTTTATTATTATTACTATTATTATTATTATTTTTTCATTATAAATACTGTATATAAATGTATGTATTCTATAATGTCAAACGAGTATTGAAATACAAATTCATATTCGTATACAAATTACTGCCCTTATCAGCCGAAATTCTCGCAAATTCATTACCATACACTTGAAATATATTCAAATTTTCGGTACAATTTAATTATTGACGGTAAATTAATTTGATTAGTGCAATAATTGACGCAAATTATGACTTTTTAACTTCCTCTACTAGCAATTTATTTGTATGATTTGAAAAATAAGCTACGAAAATTGAAATTCAACTGTAAAATGAAACCAACGCAATTGTTTTCTGCTTGAAAATAGAAATGTGGGAGCGAATATTTTACAGTCTAACTGTAATTCGACTAGAAGTCGACGCCTCAGACGAAGACTAGGCAATCTCAAATTTTGGTTGAAGACTATGCCATCTGAAAACTTTACATGTATTTTTAAATAGGAAATTTTGAAGTGGCATAGTCTTCGACCAAAATTTGAGATAGTCTAGTTTTCGTCTGGGGCATCGAAGTACACACTTAAATATTATTTATATGTTTTTTCTTTTTTTTTTTTTTAGAATAAATAAGTTGCGAGTGATTCTTATTCACCGGCATGTTTATGAAGAGTCAATTCACTTCATAGCCAATAATATAATTCAGCATTTTTGGAGCTTCATCTTCCAATCAAAACAGATCTCCCGGCAAAGTGGTATTTTTGTATATCAATTCGCTCGTAACTGTCGACTGAATTTCGCGATCTGTTTGCGGTCGATGATTCAGCGCAGGGAGGGCTTTCGATTGTGCACCTCGAAGGTGTTTAGGCTCGAACGGGTCCCCAAAAGAAGGAACTCTAATTATAGAAGTCATCAAAGCGCGCTTAAAACGTTAGCGCGGGTGTACGAATAACGTGGAATCGGCTGCACTGAACGACTCATAAAATGCAGCCTGCATCCGTTTTGTGCAGATGCCTTTGAAAAAGGCCCTTTCTCATTATGCGGAGGACCAACTGTGTCGATAGAAGCGTATTGGAGTAATTGTATTGAACTTGTTGGAAAGACGACTTGTGCCGGGAGAAAAGTGGCAACTTCTCTTCGTCGTATCAGTGTTAGACAGAAAACTGGTGTTCCTGAAAATCATTTGTACGAGCTATTCAAATTTAGAACATATTGAAATGAGAAATAATCCATATTGAATGCAAAATTTAGTTGAATCAACAAAATTATTTGACTGTATTATTGTAGTTGCAGTTATTGACTAGACTAAACAAAAAATACTTTTTTTTTATTCAAGATAGCAAACTCTACTTTTACTTCAAAATTCTACTTTTTACAATGTTTTCAACATTAAAAAAAAAAAAAAAGAAAATATCAAAAACTTCAATGTGAATTTTGTATGTCCGGTCTTGCAAAAATCGGTAATACAGGTTTCGAGGAAAACGTTTTCTGACGGAAAAAGAAATGTAAAAAAGTGTCTCGTGACACGTGTTTGAGGGTAAAGGGAGAGGGGGGGGGGTCAATTAAGACATGACTTTTTGTTTCATCTATATATATGGTTCGGTACATTTGATTCCTCGAAGCTTGAATGGTAAGGCATATGAATGACGTGGGTGTGTGGTTGTGAGCATCGAAGGGAAGTAGTAATGGACTGTATCTGGAGTAAGTCTGGAGTGAGAAAAGAAAGGACGAAGCAAGCGAATGTAAGTTCGCCGAGCAGAGATGAAAAAAGACGCGTGTCGGTCGCGTGCCGGTCCGCTGGAGATTTCATGTCTAGATACTTTTTACTAAGCGAATGCATTTCTCAGTAACTTCGAAATGACAACAGGGGAAACTAATAAACTCGTGTCGTGCTTCATCCCTGTTGGTATTGAAATGCAAATTCCAAATCTATTTGTATAATTTTATGAATTCGATCATTGAACGCAAGATTAATTTTGATTTTGGTATATAAACTGCTAATTATAATAGTTGAAATGTAGCTATTGTTTATTAGGCAAATCTTCAGAATTTTTTTCAAAAACCCAACTACTTTCTGCGACAGTTTATCACATAGAAAGATAATTATTCATTTTAGAAATTCTTATCATTTTACTATAATTACATGCAAAAATAATTATAATTATTATAAATCATTATAATTATGTATATTAAATATACTTATATATAATATTACATAAATAAAAAACGAAACCGAGGGATTATAATCATTGAAGATAAAAAAGGAATAAAAATAGATAGAATGCCTACTATTTTTCCCTTTGCTTCTTCAAAGTTTACAATTAAATGTTTTCGTTTCTTCTTCTACTTTTAAGCTTGCTTCTCTTCGGAAACGAATCATCACTGGTATATTTTAATTTGAAAATATTTGTTATTGTCTATTATATAAATTCATGAATTCACTGTTTGAATAAAATTCATTAAAACAGTTTTTGGACGTTATTTTTTCACATATATTCTTTAATTCAAAATTGTTTCGAGAAAATTGACTTTTATAATGCTAACTTTCCTTTTCATATTTTTCTCGTACTTGAATTATTATTGAGAATAAACACTTGAAACTTAATAAGACAAAGTTCACGACATCAAACATGTTTACTGACTACTGTAATAATTAATTAATTGATTAAAAACTGAGTTTGGGAGTAGACGTAAATCGATCGTCTGCCAAATTTTCGTCTCTTAAATCAGTGTGAATGATCTTTGACACGCGCACACATTTTCAGGGTTCTATTTCAAAAAGGAACACAAACCACGCTGAAGTCTATTTGTGGCCACCGGTAGAGCCCGGATTTGCCATATCTTAGCATTGTATAAAACTTAATAATTATAAAGATTTTGAATAATATGAAACGTACATTTTTAAACTGAATTAAATTTTAATTATTTTACACTCAAAATCGTGATTACAAAGATATAATCTATAAAAAAAATATAATTCGAAAATTCACAATTAAAATTGATTAAAAAAATTATAAATGATATTTAATCATTTTAAACGTATAGAAATTCGAAAACTTTTATTTTTACGCAGTATGAAATATCGATGCGTTATTTTAGTATTGCAGAATTAAAAAATGTTGATATTAGTATTTTATCCAATAAATAATCTATTGTAATTAATAATTCATTCGGGAGTTATTTTTGAAATCCGATTCTTATGTTCTAATCGTAGTTCTTGATAAAGTGTACGAATTAGCTCAACGTTTTGTGAAATTAAAAACATAGAAATTATTAAAGTTCCAAGCAACGTGCTCATGGTCGACGACATTGCCGTCTTGCATGAATGTTTAGTCGGAACACCAAAGCCGAGCGTCAAAGGAATGTATTTGAGAGAAATGTGCGTCTGAAACCCGCACTGGCCGTCTGCCAAAATTTCCGCCGTCTCCATATAATTTTTACAAATCACATTTTTTCATCTTCTACAAAGTAATTCGCAACGATCATTGGTTCAACTTGTTGCTTTTTGACGACGTTACTTTTCGATCAGGCTACAGAACGAATTCTTTTAACTTTCACTAAGAAAATTCGTACGTCATTAATTAATTAATTAATTAATTAATTAATTAATTAATTTAAACCGATGACGAATTAATTATTAGTTTTTAAATTCAATTTGGAACTTCAACAAACAAATTTTAATGTCGACCGAGCATGAAGTACAATTTAAAACACGTAAATTTATGTTATTTCGATGTATTTTTCATTAATTTTGAATAACATTTCAATTTACTTTGTTTAACGTTCAAAGTGTGATAATAAAAAAATATAGATCCATACTCTTACAAATTAAAATGTTTCAATATTCAACTAGAAAGTTATGTCTAGCATGACTTCATCTAGAAACTACATAACAAGAACATAAGTGCAGCATTACTATTACCTCGACGTTTAAAATTATCATAACAAGTCGTACCAATAAAATAGTCGTACCAACGCGACTTGAAATCGTACATACAAGAATCAATACAATTTTCACACAAACCAGACAACCGTTGTCTCGGTGCGAAAAATTGGTACTCCAGACTACCGACCGGCACCTTCCACCTTGGAAATAAATGGACGCGCAGACTAAATATCAAAACGCTATTAATAGAAGGCCACTCGAATAGTGCAATTGGCGTCCATAAAATTAATATTTGAGGCGAAAAATGGAAAGCCGAGAGCGAGGCCGCCGAGGTCGTCGTACTCTTGCGAGGCGAGGAATCTCAGAGATGACCGTGGCGCTTGGAGCAGCCGAGAGGTGATTTACCCAGAGGAGCGACAGCTGCAGCGGACAACGCGACTAAAATAACTCAATAACCCCATGCTGAAGCGAAACGCGACCCTCCCGGCGTCTTCCAGTTGATTTGTGTATTTTCCATTTTCGACTAACGCGCCTCGTGAGGAAACGCCGAGGAAGCGAAATTTTCGGAGCCGGACGGCCAAGCGTTTCCGGACAGGCCGGCCGTCACTTAACGTCACGTCGCTCCGACGCGTCGAAGATAATTATCGTGATTGATGGCCTATAACATTGTCGCCACTTACGCGCTATCGCTTAAGCCTTTCCACGACTTAATAAACACGCTTTGAATCGTCCTAACGCCGTCAATACGTCAGCGTAACCGAAGCAAACGATCCCGTGGAAAAAGACTCGCATCGCCAATTTGGGAGTTAAATTTCTATAATTATAAAAAGGAAGCGCTTAGAGAAGAAATTCGATCAACCTTCCGGTACGTTCGAAATGAAACGAACTTATCGTATCGATTCCGTCGACTTTCCTGCACCGAGTACTGATGAATTAATTTTAGGAAAGTGCGCGTCGGACGGATAGCGCACCACTTGCGTCAGAAAACGCTCAACAAACGTGGGATATTTATTTTAAGATGCGTCGTCAATACAGCGATGTCGGTGGGGACACCTGTTTATGCACTTCCTGTGCCACGATGCTGCCTCCAGAATTGGTGTTTCAATCGAGAAAACGTCATTATTTGTTTTTTCTTTTTTTCAACACAAATTAATATGCACGAAATTTTAACTAACAACCGTCGTGTATTTAATTTGAGTCTGTTTTATTTGATGCGGACGGATATGCTGCGGGGGTGTGGGGGGGGGGGGGGGGAGTGAAATCGGTGCTCGTAAAAGGCAGCCCCCTTTTAACTTCCCCCAAGCCCTCAGAACCTTCTTCACCCGCGATTTCTCCTTTCCGCTAATAAAAAAAAACAAAAGCTCCAAAACATGCATCAACTGCCATGCCATACTGTAAGTGAGCA
>JABFOV010002133.1:0-21212 GCA_022817685.1 Aradophagus sp. ZL-2020 | reverse complement strand
ATTTAAATTCATAAAAAAATTATGTTTACAAATAATTTTTCATAATATTTATATATACAATTTACTCTTCAGAGGATGTATTATTGCAATCTTTTTTTATTAAAATGAATATCACCTCTGGTCTCATTTTATTCGATTTTAATACTAGAATCAATATTAATTTCGTGGTAATACTCTCACCCAAAAACCACCTTTAATCATTATTACCATACTATCCGTAGCGTATTTAATTGGCCGAATCAACTTTGGCGAAACTTCCAATTTAAATTTAGACAACAGCCAAAATAACAGAATCTTATTTTCTAACAAAGCAAATCGATTTCCAATACATGATCGCGGTCCGATCCCAAATCCCAAAAATGTCGGTGTATTAATATTCATCTTTTGGTCCACGAAACGATTTGGATCAAACACCTGAGGATTTTCGTAAAATTCCGGATCCATGTGAATCCTATACGAAGAAATCCAAATAACGTCACCTGGTTTGATTGTCACGGGTTTCCAACCAGGAAGCGGAGGTGGAAATTGAAATTCACTAACACACACTCTATCCATGAAACCTGCAATGGGATAATACCTCAAAGTCTCATATAAAATCGCCTCCAAATACGGCATTGAATTTATAGCATCGTAAGTCGGGTTGCCATTGGTGGCTGCCATGATTCCATCAATTTCTTCGAACAATCGATCCTGAATTGCTTGGTTTTCCGCCAAAGCTATCGCAGCATATGACATCAAAGAAGACGAAGTCTCGAAACCTCCCAGGAAAAATAGAAATGCCTGAGACGTCATATCAACGATGTCCATCTGAAGTCCATTGGCTTTCTGGTTAGACTCCATCATTAATTGTATCATATCTGGTCGAACGATACCTTTTTCCTTACGAGTCTCAACAGTCGTTTTGACAACATTGGTGAAAAATTTGACTAGCTTTTGGTCTAATATTTGTATATTTAAAATCCTCACCAAGATTGGACATAGCATTAAAATGAAAAACTTACACCTTTGATAAATTGTCATCTTCATTACATTCTTCCCCAGAACGTAAAATTCGTTGGTTGGATTTTTGAATGAGTTTATAGAAATTCCAAAAGCGCAGGTCGCTATTACATCAACGGTATATTTTGAACACTCGAGCTTGATTTCAACATCTTTTTCACCACGTTTGATGTTCTCCGAGATGTGTTCAGTGAAATTTCGTGTACAATCAACCATCAGGTCAAACATTTGTCTCATTTTGTTGGCTGTGAAAGCTGGGGATAATACAGCTCTGGTTTCCCTCCATTTATCACCTTTTAAAGCAAATAAGCTTTTACTAAACAAAGAATCGGTATCGGAGACCATGACCTTGTGGTCGTGGAAATTATCGAAATTCTTCACGGTGATTGTTTTGATGAGCTCGATATCTTGCACGATTATCGCGGGTTTATTGAATAAGTAAAAACCAACGTATTTGGCATCTGGCCACTTTGCTATATAATTTGACACAAGTTCAACGAAGTGAACGCTGTTTCTGAAAGACTGAGCGCAATTCCCCAAAAATGGAAATGGTGTTTTGTGCGGGACTCCAAGTCGTTTGAAATGAGTCGTGAATCGCCATAGATAAAGGATGAGCCCTCCAATTATTATGGTCAACGATAAAGTAGTATAATCCATATTTGTTTTTTGTTATGTTTTTCTCCAGTTGTTTGTTTTTTATTTACATTTAATGCTGGTAATTTATTGAATTGCGAGAGACACGTGTCATCCTTTATACGCAGTAGATGTACACTGAACAGCAACGATGCTTCGGTAATAGCTTTTGTAGCATATCCCACTCTGTGTCAAATGAGTTAAGTAGGATTACATATGCATCACAAATGTCAATGTGTAAGTTGAAATAAGCATTGTCATGAAACATTTTGTCAGTTCATTCAAAAATAAATTTCTTATCGTAGTAGATGAATTGAAGATTATAATGGCTTACTTTGAAATTTCAATATAAAGATAATAATAATTGTATTATAATATGGTAATAATTGTTGACTTTTATAAAATGTTTATAAAATGTTTTTACTTAAAGGTAAAAGCACTTGTTATTTACAGTATTTAAAACAATGCAATAAAAACAAACTAATAATTGTAATCATTTCTAACTTTAAAAATTCATCACGAATTTATTTAATTATTTCTGATAAAAAATGAATAGCAATATTAGCGACAAGAGAAATTAAAAACACAAGTGTTTATTTGAAATTCACACTACCATATTATTTTACTCGCGAACAATGCAATACAAATGTTGTCATATCGTCAAAAAATGTACTCACAAAATTCACATAAATCATATATTTTTATCTCGGGGAACTATTTTTACCCAAAAGCCACCTTCAATCATTATAGCTAATGTCGAAGTTACATATTTAATAGGTTCTTTCAATTTATGTGATGGTTCAAACTTACATTTCGTCAAAAAATAAAACAACACTAATTTACTTTCCAACAAAGCAAAACGATTTCCGATACATGCTCGTGGACCAATTCCGAAACTCAAGTAAGACGGTATATTCAACGTCATTTTTTGATTAAGAAAACGATTTGGATCAAATTTATTTGGTTGTTCATAATATTGCGGATCATTATGAATTCCATGTGATGAAATCCATACAGGCATACCTGCTGGAATTGTAAAGGGCTTAAGTCCTGGAAGAGCTGGAGGCAGTTCAAAATCTTTAACACACAATCTGTTCATGAAACCAACGATTGGAAAGAATCTTAAAGTTTCATACAGAAAAGCCTCTAAATATGGCAACGAATTAATAGTTTCATAGCTAGGATGACCATTTGACTCACTCATCACCCTATCAACTTCCTCAATAAGTTGTGTTTGAAGGTCCTGATGTTTTGCCATTTGTATTGCCGCAAAGGCCATCAAGGATGACGACGTATCAAATCCAGCGACAAAGAAAACAAATGCTTGAGCTGTCATATTAATGATATCTAACTGATAAGTTCCTTTCGATTTCTCCTCAGCTTCAATTAAAAGTTGAATCAAATCAGGTCGATAAATACCTTTTTCTTTTCTAGTATGCACCGTCTCTTTAACAAGGTTTGTGAAAAAGTCGGTGAGTTCAGCATCGAGTACCGGTAAATTAAAAACCTCCGCAACCTTTGGAAACATCAAGGAAATAAGGAACTTGATGTTCTGCCAAAAGTTCAGGTTCAGTGCTCTCTTGCCCAACGTGTAAAACTGATTATCCGGATGTTTCAGCGAGTTCACCGAAATCCCAAAGGCACAGGTCGCTATCACGTCGTTGGTGTACTTGGAGAACATATCCTTGACGTTGATATCGCCGCTGTTGGAGTAACAGAAGTCTGCAAAATCCTTGCCGCACACTTCCATTAGTTCAAACATTTGTTTGATTTTGCCTGATGTAAACACTGGTGACACTATGGACCTAGCTTCCCGCCATGTGTCGCCTCGAAGGGAGAATAAACTTTTGCCTAAAAGAGGGTCCGACTTTTCTTGAAACAAAACGTCATGGTCAGGAAAATTGTCGAAGTGTTTTACTGTAATTGTTTTGATGATCTCCAAGTCACGAATAAGAATGGCTGGTTTCATGAAGGCGAGGAAACCGACATATTTAGCTTCTGGCCAGAAAGTATAGTACTTCGCGACGTGCTCGAAAAAGTGAATTTTGCCAAACATTACAGGAGCAGAGTTTCCTAGGATTGGCCAAGGTGTCTTGTGGATGAGACCGTGACGTTTGAAATAAGTCGTGATACGCCATAGGTATATAATTAGTCCGCCGATTAAAGTTGTAAAGATTAAAGTCCAGAAATTCATGGTCGTTACTTGTGCACTGTGGACTTGCGTATGCACGACTGAGTAGTGCTGAAACGATTACAGGAATCCTCAACATTATCCTCCTAAATCACAACAGCTGTATCCCCTCCTTCGCTGCAGCTTTGAGTACAATACTAAAATGGACTTTGCTTGCCTTTATTGCTTAATTGAAGGTGGTTTTAGGGAGGAGTATAAGCACAGATTTTTGAGATGTTTATATTAGAGCTGAATGTATTAATGATTAGAAAATTGATAATAATTACTAATTTTATTTGAATTTGATATAAATAATACAGGGTATGTTTTCATATCAAAGTAAACAGATTCGTTAGTATAAAAAAGAGTTAGTAACAGGACTATCAATTATTTTCGCATAACATTATTTTGTAAAAGCTAATTAAAAATAGATTACTGAGAAAAATAGAACTAGTTATCAAAATTTATCGAAGCATCTAATAACTATGTAAAAAGTGTTTGCTTATTACTAATTGTATATTATCACGTACGGATAAAAAAGTATCATAAGTTTCATCATGTAATATACTGGCTATCGATGCTTCAGTTGCATTTTCATAAGTTTCTTCAGCTGGAAAACATTTGTAAATGGTAAATTGAATTATTTGTAGAATGACAAAGTTTGATCTATAATATCTACCGTTAAGATCAACTTTAATTAAAACTTATACTAATTGTTATTTTAATTCTATGCCATATTATATAATCATAAAAGTAGACTATTTCAATAATTTAATTTGCAAGCTTTACATATTAATGATCTAATGATCTTTTCTTTATAAATTATAGATATAATTATAAAATTATACTAAGTGAAAGTCAGGTCTTACATTTCATTATTAATAATCCAGATAATTCACATGCAGCTGTCGTAAACGCAGTCATATCTTTTATCCCGTAATTTGGTTTACGTGCCCAAATGTACACACGAACATCGTCAAAGATTTCGCTCTTAGGATTACATTTTCCTCTGGTGATAAAAATATTATGAGCCATTTCATTATCTTGTAGAAATTGTATTATCAAGTAAGTAGCTTCCACTAATTTTTCAATATTATTTCCAGGAATGAGAGCCAATCGAACGCAAAATCCCTTCGATGGAAAGTTTTCTAATGTACAAACTGGCTTAATTAATTCATTGAGTTTCTGTAATCATAAAAATTTCCTATTTTCATGTTTCTACCCATTGATAAATTCAATATTAATAATATAAAATACAAATTTTACTATTATTTATTACTCACGATTGTTTCAAGCAATTGTCTGTGCTTTAAATAATACATATGCCAATGTAAATGGTTTACTGAGGCAAAAGCGCAAAGACCATTAAATATAATTCTCAAGTTTCTAAAAATAAATTATTAACGGGATTTTCAATTCGAGTGTTTTTTTTGTTTTTTTTTTGTTTTTTTTTTTTTTTTTGTTAATTATTAACTAGTTAAATTACTGAACAAGAAGTTTAGTTCTTTTATTTTCAAATATTTTATTTATAATTGTATACTTTCATGAAATACTTACGGAGATAAACTCAATAATATAAGTTCAATCGCTTTGCGTAAACTATATCTTGTAATTTTTTGAGGTAAATTACTAAGTCTTTGAGGTATAAATAGACAATGACCCCACTCTATGGGACTAACATTGGTGGCAATTATATTATTGCCACTTCCATCTTCAATATCAAAACAGATCTCTTTTTCAGGTAATTTAGTAAAATTGAATTTGTTCGGATCAAAGGGTTGATTCATCGATGAAATCGTCTCTGGCTCTCTTCTATCCGTACCTCTCTTTATGTTTAACTGCAAAATAACATCACTATTTTAGCAAAAAACGTTTGTTTTATTCTTTGACTTAATTTAATTAATCAGTTATTACCTGAGCTAGTAATTGATATTGACCATCTAAGATTTTCCATTTTTTTATATCTAATTTGTATCGGAAAACATTATTAGTTTCAGCCTTTTCCCAGTGTTCCTTTAAGAGTCGGTCAAATTTTGATTCTGACTGTATATTTTCAAAGGTGGTAAAATTAAAATCCGTAGCCAAATACTTAAACACTGGTATCTCAGAGTTTTTGCAACGTGTAGACATTTTTTTTATTGCAAAGTAAGTTAATAAATAATTTTCTACAAATTTCGGAAAATATTTTAGGAGTTAAACTAAGCATTTTTACTAAAAAATTTGCTGTTGTTGTCTTTAATGGCTAGAGACAACTATGAGAAATTTGTAATTATATTAATACTTAATTACTGCGTCAAGGTCAAATTTATATCAAATCAGTGATACTAGATTTCAAAACGATAACAGAATTTCTGCCTTTATTTATCCGTGCGAGTCAACACAAGACAGAGAAAAGTGAAAGTGTCTGATGTCTAACGCTTTGCTATTCTTTACAATATAATTTTGATACATTTTTTTGCGGATCACAAATTCATCATATAATAACGTAATAAAAACTTTTTAAAAAACGTTCAATAACCCTAATATCGCAGTTTTATTAGATGTCAAGCCATATAATTAACTTGTAAATACATTGATAACCCTACTTGACAAAATAAAAAAAAAAGTTATAACTACTCACAAGGGTTGAATATACAGTGTCTCAGGAAGAATGGACAAACTGTGTGAAAACATCACATTTCAAAATAGGAGCTTGACTGTTTTGAATTAGAGATATCACTTCAACGACAGTTAAATTGACACTGCCGTGATCTTTCTTACCATTGGTACAAATTCGTCTTGTCGTTACTCGTTGTCGATAGATAGCGTTACTGCATGGTGTCATGTGGTGTCAGATTTCGGGAAATCACGTTGTTGATAATATACAGACAAAGGTAAACCTAATTTTAGCTTATTTTAAGGAATCGTTGTCTAGAATGTAAGTTTTTTTTATTTAAAAACAAAACTTCTGAAAATGATAGTCCTGCACGTGTAAATTACAAAATTTCAGATATATTTTGTAAACAAACTGGGATATTTGTTTACAAACATTAGGTTTGTACACAAACTGTTTGTCAACATAGATCACAAGAGAACTTTGTAATAGGTCTATATACTGTGCATAATTGTACTTTTTTAAAAAATAATAAAGTAGAAATAATATTTAAATACAAAAATAAATAACATTAAATTGAAAGATTGCAAATTTGAAGATATTGGAAAACAGAAGATTGTAGACATATAGTCGTAATAAATGTATATTTCAATATATCATCATTTTTCATAATTATTGATAAGTTTTTAAATTATATTTAATAATTATTATAAAATAATATGTATAATTTTATGTAGTAGTAAATATATGTAATTTATATACATAATTTTATTACACCTATATGTATGATAAAATAATTTATATAATTTTATACAATTTTAACTTATTTACAAATACAAAGCATATCTTTGTTAAAATCTCATTACACAAATTTTTGCATCGACAAATGCTTACCGATGCAATGTCAACATATAAAGTTTTATAAAATCATTTGTTTCAATTTACTGCAGATCAATTTAGCAGAGGTACGCAGTCTCCAATTATACAAATCTGAAAATGATAATAATCAACGTCATCACATTGATATAAATTACAAACTAACACTAATTAAAAATAAAAAAAAAAAAATAAAAAGAAAAGAAAATTGTACTGACCCCTTTGTATCCATTACAAGGGGATCCCTCCAATGCTGCTCCAACATAATGACAATTTTCACCAGAAATTCCACAGTACATTCGATGACATACGCTGCCTAGTGTACTGTTTTGACCGTCCTGTAATTGATTATTAATTTTCAATGTATCATATTAAAAATCTTATCACATCATAAAAAATTAAGACATTAAATTTTACCAAATCCATCATGTCACATGCATCATCATACTTACATTACACGGTATAGATCCCTTTTCAAAAGCATCACACTGTTCTTTTAAACTGGCAACGTTTCCTGGGAGAAATGATGGATATAAATTTATTGCAGTTGGTCTGTTTCTTAAACATGATGATTGATCAGATCTATAAAAATATCAGACGTGTACCGAAATATTCAGACCAGTACCAAGACTGTCAATTAAGAAAGATATCAATCATATAGGTAAAAAATATACAAATATATATGTTTATAAAAATATAAATCAAAAACTAGTGCATTTTTGCAAGTGCACTTACTGTAAAAATGCATTCATACTGTTCAAACTGCAATCTGACCATCTTTGTGACCTTTCATCTGTGTGATAAGAGCTCATAATATATCCACTAGAACGACAAGCTTCCCCACCGGGTATATTATTATTTTCCGATTCTTCGCCATCATGACTTGCCCCCATTCTGAAACAACATACCAGTTTGAATAATTGTTTATTAACTATGTGATCATATTTTTCACGTTCTGTGCATATTTGTTGCTCAAATAATAATCGTTCAAATAATTAATCATCTTTAAAATGTATTCTCAAGAAAACATACAAATGAGCTAATTCGTGAGCTGCTGAGTAAATTCCACTGAATTGCGAATCATCGTTTATAATCGCTACAGCGTCCATCGACTGAAACCAAAAACTACTTTGGCACGCACCGGCAAAATTAGTTATACCTGAAAGAAATAGAGGAATACATTTTTTATTTATTTTCCATATTTAACGTAATTCTTCGTGAGAATCAGATTGTGAAAAAATTAAATACGACTTACCACCGATATTTTGCGCATTACCAAGCCATCTTCTGGCACTCATTTTGTAACTAAATAATAATAATAATAAAATTAACGTAATTAAAATAAATATGTATGAAATATAAAATTAATTGTATAAATTTGTTGAAAGCATTTACAGATTAATTTGAAATTTATTAAAATGTAATTTCAGATAACAGTAGTTGTACTAAAATAATATTTATTAGTTTTTTAGTACTAAACCGAATGACATTCAATTTTAGAATTAAAAATAAATGTTGACGATGCTTACTTTGTCAAAGCAACAACCATATCGAAAATATCTGGCAAAAAATACGAATTTGAGTAAAAGTATTTCCCTACTGAATCCAAAACACGATTACTCAGCAGAGTGTCGTTGTTATAAAGATGAGACGTTATGTAAGGGGCAGCTTCTTCATCCTTTAAAATATAATTATAAAAAATGAAAGTAGTTTAAAAATGATTAAATTTGTATAAAAACTATAACAACATAGATAAAAAGTAACTGGTGATTTTTGTCCATTAGTTACTTTCCATTCACGGTTTAATACATTGATCTTAATTTTTGCTATCTCACTTTTTAATGATGAAAAAGAATACTTTTGTGAATAGAAAAGATGATTTTTTATTTTTAAAATATGTACCTGAGGTATAATCAGACCAGCTATGTTTAAACGTATTTTTGGTTTCTCAACAATTCTGTATTTTAAATCCACTCCATTCCAGAAAACAACCATGTACTTAATGAATTCTTCTATATTTTTGCCATGATCTCTGAAAATTAAGATATTTAATTATTAAAACATTCGACGTAATATATTTAATGTATCAAAATTAGTAGCTATGTTTAATATTTCCTTTTTCAAATCGTAATTTTTAACATACTACAACAGATATAAAAAACAGATAAGGAAAAAGAAGTCATTAACTTCAACATACTCAAATGTTTTAAAATCAGTCGTGACTAGTATTTCAGGAAATACTTCAACAACTTCCTCATTAGTTTTTCTCCATTCAAAAAAATTCCACATTGTATCAAACAATGACCTTTCTGAAATCCAAAAGATTTATCAATAAGCACTTATATTATAAATAATTCAATAATGAATTATTAATGTGTTTTTAATTAAAAGGTTGCTTTTGTACTGTATGGAAAGTTAAATTTAATAGTATGTTATTCACCGAGGGAGTAAAACATGACTTTACTCACGCAATTCATATGATGTCACTAAAGAAAAATGTTATTAAAGAAAAAGTGCAATTTTACTTCTCTTAAAATGAAGTTTTTTTCCCGAGGGAGTAAAACAGTACTTTTCTCTCTTTTAATGAGTAAAGCTGTATTTTTTGAATATATAAGATGTAAGATGAATAATTATTTTAACAGCAAATCTATTTAAGATTTTCTCACTGCAAAAAGATGTCGTCTACAGACGACTTGAAATAAAAGTTAAGTAGTTTGTCGATATTTGTTTGCGGTGCGTAATGGATTTCACGTATATTATAATTACAAATTACTTGTTCGATAATTTTTATAATCTTTCTCCAATTTCGCGATCATGTGATCAGTGGTGTAAATTTCCTCGTCCTCGATGAGAAATGAATCCGTAAAATTAGTATTCCGATTCTTTCGAATTTCGTGATTCAAATTTTGAGGTATTGGCCTTATCAATAAATTACCAATTATTCCATTCTATAACAACATTAATTCTTGTAGACGTGTTTACATTAAAGAATAAAATCATTATAATATACACTATTTATTACATACCACAAGTATACTTCCATTATTTCTTTGGATCATCAAAGTTGCATTGTGAACTTTATCATGGTATACTTGGAAATCCAAATTCTGTAAATAATTTGCATTCGTGAAACATGGTGAAACATTATTAATGCTTTAATTTTTATACAAAACTAAATTATAAGTTAAAAAATTAAAACTTACATGTTGAAAACGAGTATATTTTATGTTTGTTCGACTGTTGGCATCCGTGCTTGCTAGATATACAGGAGTATATTTTCCAAATAAGTAATTTGTTTCGGATTCAAGGTATAATTTCAAATTTCGTTGAAACGCCCGAATTTTTAATGTTGGATCTACATCTCTCCGATGTAACGTATGTACAACTGGTACGACATCGAAATCTATGTTTTACAATTAGAATTGCAAAGTATAATTATAGTATTTGTCGTTTCGGCATGAATAAATCTTTTAAAAAAACAAACATAGTTACCAAAATTTGTTGATGACAATTTCAATATATCACTCACTTCCTCATCAGTTATGTAGAAAGACTGAAGTTTAACAATTCATAAAATTATTTTGATTGATCTTAAATGATTTTCTTTGTTGCAATTACTGATTATTTTACTTGTACAAACCTTATTGCAAGTGATGTATGATACCATTATAACAAAGAATAAAAAATTGTTGGTATTCATTGTTTTATCTGAAAATATATTACATGAAAAGTATATTTCAGAAAATATTAACTATAATAATTTTATATAATAAATAATTTACTATTACCGTCTTTTTTTACTTCGTTACACAAAACAGAACGAACGCTCCGAAAGACGTGCGATGAAACAAACGTATAGTGACAGAATGTTAAGATAATGTATAGCAATATAAATAAATTACTATTGTTTAATGTTAATTCTTTTTAAAAGAGCGTTATAATATACCTCATTTTCAATAAAATTTGCTCTTTGTACTCTAACCATGTAAACAATGATTCATGAACCATTGAATAAAATTTAATTATATTTGTTCAAAGTTCTTTTAAAATATAACATCAATTCGGGACATATCATAAGCACACGATAAAAATTTGTAACAGATTTATTAATTCACAATTTAATGTCTAATATTAATAAACATTATTATTAGACATTAGACATAAAAAAGTTAAAAAAAAAAAGTAAAGTAAGTTTTAAAGTCTAGTATTATCTTGCAATTCTAGATTAATATTTTAACTTATAAAATAATGTTAAACTACGTAACTTGTGGATAATTTCATTAAAACATTTTTTTGTATAAAATATATTTTATAATTTATTTTTAATAGACATACATTGTAAGAACTTACAATTAAATTTTAGAAATCTTCAATGCACCAATTATATTTTCAAGAATGTTGATAATAACACATGAATTGTTCGTGTTTGTATTTAATTTATTCACAAGCAAGGAGTATATGTATGGTGAAAAACGACGTTCTGAAAATAGCAACGTGTACCATAAAATCAGTGATGGTAACTGTAATATTTAAGACAGTGAACATAAAATTATAAAAATCATTTTTCACGCTGCAATTTTCCATGCCATGTTTTGTTTTAAATGTGTAATGTTAAGTGATGCAAATTCGACTGCGTATGCATATATTTATTTACTGATAGCCGTATAACTTTTCCGATCAAATTTTGGAATTCTAACCGATTGTATGGTTTCCGATCGATTTCTGAACGTAACTCTATGTCAACAGTATATAATGGTGGCATTTATTTATTTCGACCAGCTACAAAATTAGGTGTTTGTAATTCGTATATTTCGCTTCTTGAAACACAGTATTCAAATTCTGGCATCGCCTCATTAAACCCACGTGGCTTTATTCCACGAGAAATTTGTTTTGTGGAAGAGCGTTAATTGTCTTCCAGATTAGCTTAACTAGTAAAGTTTTTCGGGAAGCTAACGCACTCTCCAAGGAGACATATCTGGAAAATATAATTCGTTATAATGTAATACAGCACTAGGCACACACATTATGATTACTCTTATTTATAATTTCTTATAGCGGGGGGAAAAATATTGAAATTCATAAATTAATGTAAAAAATACACAATTTATCCGGGTCTCAAAAAACATCGACATACTTTGTATAGAAAGGTTTTCTAATTTAAAAAACAATTGTTCTGTACAATATTAGATGTAAAGTTTGTGCCAATTTGGCGTGGTCTATACTGCTTTTGCAAGCCGCTTATACCAAAATGGTATAGACGAATTGCAAAAGGTAAATATGACTAGACAAAACTGGTATAATATGGCTCATGACATGATTTGTCGAATTTTTCTTTCCATCTAAATTTAACATTATATATGTTTCGGTTCATCATGATCCTTCGAATCACTTTCTTTAAAAAGATGGACTGATTAAAAAAATTCTAATCCGTTTTACATACTCCTTTATCTGCATTACAGGAAGAACCCTCTATTGCTGATTTTTCTGAACTACAAAGTTTAGCCCCAGGCATTTTACAATATAATCTATGACATAAACTCCTTTTCGAAAACTGAAATAAAAAGAACATTTTTATTATAGATCAATGATTTGGATCTCGATAATACATGATTAACTATGTCATCTCAAAAATTTTTTTTAAAGTGTAGAATTTTGAGATAGTAAGCATAGTCTTTAGTTAAAATTTGAGACAGTCTTTGTTCGTGGCGTAGAAATGTAGATAATTTGAAACTTACGAAACACGGTACAGATCCTTTCATTGTAGCATCGCACTGTTTTTTAATGCTAGCGATATGTCCAGGCAAAAATTTCGGATATGGTTGTATTACTTTTGGTTTATTTCTCAAACACAATGCCGCGTCAGATCTAAAAGCAGTGTTATCTACTTATAAAGAGAACAAAAAATGATATTTAAAATGATTAAAAATATATTATCATCCTAAAATTTGATTCTTGTGTTTGAAATAACTGATGTAGAAAGCTTTCAGTAAGTTTCACTTGGTGAATAAAAAATTATTTCAATTCGCTTACGTCAGAAGGACTTCCATGCTTTTAAGGGAACAAGGGGACCATCTATGTGAATTTTCATTTTTAACAATATCGCTCATAATATAACCATCTTCAAATGAACAATTGAGAGCTCCTGGTAGTCCAATAATATTATAATCTTCGCCGTCATGAGCGGCTCCAAATCTGAAATCAGTTACATTAGAAACAGTTTTGCCATTTTCAAATATACATATATATAATTTGAAAGAAAATTTAGAATTTATCAAAAAGAAAAAAAAATTATAAAACATATTAACACATCCTGATACAGGGAATGTTAAAGTAGCTTCAAACAATAATGATTATTGTAATAAAGTTACTACTATGTGATATATAACCCTTAAAACACTAGTGTTTTTATTTACAACTTTAAATTTTAAGTCAAAATTTAAAACAAATTTTTTTAACATTTTTGTTGTATGTGAGCTTTTACAAATACTTACAGATGTCCCAGCTCATGAGTAGCTGGCGAAATTCCAGAAAACGATAAATTATCGTTTACACAAGCTACAGATCGGAATTTTTTCACCCGTGAATTTCTATGACACACGCCGAAAGCAGAAGCAACACCTAAAATGCAAGTTTTTGAAATTAGAAATTAATTACTAAAATTAAATACTACGATTTTGAACAAAAATATCAGATTCCTGAAAATCCGTAATTCTGCAAACAAAAAGATTGGATTTAAATCTAAATATTTACCATTTATTTCTTCTCCATCTGATGGTGTGAACAAATTGAATCTAAAAATAAAAGAAATTTTAATAATTAATTCTAATTTTTTAATATTAACTGAATACTTTAAATACAATGTGACGAAAAAATTACTTTGTGACGGTAATAACAACATCATAATTCCACGGTAAATTTTTCTCGGCAAAAAAAAAATCAGACATTGATTTCAGGATGCCTTGTTCAGCTAATAATTGATTTCCTCGTAAATTATTTTGAATATAAGGAGCGGCCTCCGACTCCTGGAAACAAAAAAAAATTTTAAATAAAATTTTTGAAACCTTTTCTTTTTCTTTCTTTCTTTTTCTTCGTGTTTTTATATTCTGCAAAAAAAATTACCTGAGGTATAACAAGACCTGCAATATTCAATTGTACTCGTGGCTTTTCAACCATTCTGAATCTTAAATCTACGCCATTCCAGAAAACCACCATATATTTTATATAATCATCAATACTTTTATTGTGCTCACTGTAAAATAATTATAATTTTTCAGTTCATGAGATTTTGATTCATATAAAAATAAAAAATGAGTGCAACGATACATATTTGTGGTAATTTTTAATGTTTTTCATAAAAGAATACTTTAGTTTAAATTTTGATTTATACATTTAAGATCAAATTCGCATACCAAAAAGTTTCGTAATCCGTCACAACCAATATTTCCGGATACACGTGTGTAACATTAACATCACTTTGAATATTTCTTACTCCATTTTGCCTACGATTTGACGGTACCAAATTTTCTATTTTCAAATTTCTATTATATCTAATCTCCACAGCTAGAACATCATTTTCAATTTTAATGTCGTTTCCTGTAACTTTGTAAAAGACATTCGATACTAAACTTACATTTTGGTTTTTTATTACTTCTTTTGAATACGACATGATTTTCCGTGTAAATTTCATTATCGTTAGCTAATAAAGGATCATCTAAAACATTTCTTTTGTGTCTCGTTGCATTAGCCGTAGGATTCGGAAGAATTACCAGATCACCAATGACACCGTGCTGAGAAACGTTAATGGTTAATATTAAAATAAGATTACAAAGTTTATACTTTTTAATCATTTTTCATCTGAATCAGGAAGTTTTAATTTAATCAAATTACCTCAAGTATTTCAAAAAAATATATCTACTTACGATTGCAGCATGTCCTCTAATATTATTCTCTATCAACAAAGCCGCTTTCTTAGATAAATCATGATACAAATTAAAATCTAGATTCTATAAAAAAAAAGAAGGACGAATATTCGATAAAACCTAATTTAGTTGACTTTGATGTAGATTTTGTTTGAACAATTTATAATGATATTACGTGTTCGTATTTTGTATACGTCACTCTGGTTGTATTATTTTTAGCTTTGTAAGACAAATAAACTGGCGTGTTTTTACCAAATAATATATTATTGTTTGGTTCGAGATAAAGATTGTAATCTTGTTGGAAAGCTCTTATCCGCAACAGAGGTTCTGCATCTCTTTTGTGTAACGTATGAACAACTGGAACTATATCATAATCTATTGCAAAAGAAAAAAAATAAATAAAAGCGTCGTTAAAAATAATTTAATTAACTATAAAGAGGCTTGTGTTAAGCATATTAATAATTACAACTTGAATTGTAAAAAACAAAAAAGCTGACCAGTTTCGTTTTCATTGAAATTGAATATTTCAATTATTTCCTTTGGTATGACATCACTTAACTGAAAAATATTTGAAGTTAACATTTGAATACTTTAAATTGATAACAGTTTTTTTTTCAATTCATATTTTATACAAACCTGTTGGCAGTTGGCAAGTGGCACAGTTATTACGATAATTAATAAATAAATATTAAACATATTTAAAATCGAAGAAAACAATTTTACGTTCATATTTTTTGATTATTAATAAATTAAAAAAAATTTCTACACACTTATGCTTTACTCGTGACTATTATATTAACTCAAAACGTATGATCATTTTTGAATGGTCTTCACATATATAGTCTCGCTGGCAGTTTTTAATTGAAAGACTATTTTTAATAAAATTTAAAATTAGTTATCTAATTCTATTATTTTAATAACATTTTCGCATAATTAAGCTAGTGTAGTAATGTTAGACTTTTTACACAGACTGTCAAGGTATTGTCATTTTTATTGTATAAAATAATTAAATATTTTCATCAGGTTTAAGGAATTGTTACAAATGATTATCTGATTAATACTAATGAATTACACTAATAAAAAAAAGACTAGAATTTATTCATACAAATTTACAGAATCGATATTCAGTAAAATTTTAATTATAGTTATTATGAAGGAAAGTTTTTCGGAGGATTTACGCAGTCTCCAAGAATACATATCTGAAAATATAAATTTTATTTATTAATAGATCGCTTCAAAATTTTGTTTGTATGGAAATATTTTCAATGTGGTAAAAAAGTTAAACTAAATTAATATGAAAATAACATTAATGTACTTCAGCTATACAAAAAGTATCAAAACTTAAAGACAAAGTGTGTTAAAAGAATTAAATGTAGAATAAGAATAAAGTATTCAAATTGATTGAAATCGATCAATATAACGTACCCCATTATTATGATTACATACAGAACCTTCTAAAGCTGCTCCTATTGAAAAGCATATTCTTGAATTACGCCTTTTACAAAATAATTGGTGACATATGTTCACATCATTCAACTAAAAATTGAATAGAAAGTAAATATTACAATTTCATTTATTCTACTTTTTGTTGAAAATCGATATAGAAATATGTAACTTACGAAGCATGGCTCATATTCCTTTGTCAAAGCTTTGCATTGTTCTTTAACGCCAGCGATGACTCCCGGTAAAAATCTCGGATAAGAATTTTCTATTTTTGGTTTGTTTCTTAAACACCTTGCATTATCAGATCTGAAAAAGTGTTTGAAGTATTGCAAATTTTAGTTTTTTTTTCTTTTTTATTTTTTAACGTCACAAGTGTTTTGCAAAAAAACAAAACCAAAAAATTAACGTACAAAAAATATGTTTTGCTTACTTCAAATAGACCTCCATGCTTTTAAGAGAACAAGACGACCATCTTTGTGCATTTTCACTTCTAATTTTATAACTCATGATATAGCCATCTTCATAGGGACAGGTCTTAGAACTTGGTATCGATTGGGAAGTAGAAGAGTCACCGTCATGACGAGCTCCAAATCTGAAAGCAAGTGTATTATTAATATTTTAATAACAATAGTTTGAAAGCAGTGTTTTATATTTCGTTTGTTGCATAATTAATTATAATATTTCAGTTTTCATAAATACATACAAATGTCCTAATTCGTGAACAGCTATTTGAATTCCTTTAAATACAGTATTATCTTCAATAAGAGCCGCAGAAAGGAAGCGCCTACTGTATGAATCGTTTTTGCACGCACACCCCGGCCAAGCGATCCCTGAAAACCGGTATTAAGAAGTGAAATTTCAATACTTAGATATTTTGTTTTTCCACAAACTTATCTTTGTGTAGTAAAATTAAAATAAAGTTAATTTTAATATTTTTCTATGCTTCATTCATATGCTTTACTTTCGTTCAAGAATCACTAAGTTTTGCTATTATTTTCTTCGATTAAAACCTAATTTTATCCTGTCAAGACATTCTTTCTTGGCCTAATCACTTAGTATCTTGGATCAAGGAAACTTTTCTTGGCTCAAGAAAATTTATTCTTAGCAAGATCAAGATACATTTTGTCTTGAACCAAGAAAATTTTTTTTCACTCAATGCATCCTTTTTTCGAGTATTCGTTATGCTTCAAAACTCATTTTCTCGCGTAGTTATTGAATGTAAAAGAAGACAGTAATTAACAGTTTTTACCAGCTGAAGATGTCAAATATCCACCATCTGTTATTTCGACTATGTCGTTGCTACAAATAAATAAATAAAGTAAGTTATTAATTATAATTAAAAACAAATATATGTAAAAATGTTTTGCATATGAAGTAATTTTACTGTGTGACGGCAACAACTATATCGTAATTCTTCGGTAACTTGGTCTCAACGTAGAAAAATTCAGATATTGCAGTTAGAACTCGTTCATCTGATAAATAATTTTCTTTTAAAATTTTATTTTCCATATAAGGACTTGCACCTGGTTCCTGTTAGATAAATATATAAAGAATGATGATTTTCAGAATTAAAACATTTGTAAATAGTAGGGTTATTTTAAAAGAAAAAGAAATTATCGTTGCTAGATATCGTTATCTATAGTTATGATATCAATGAACGATTAAAGAAAAATTACCTGAGGTATA
Source organism: Aradophagus sp. ZL-2020 (assembly GCA_022817685.1). Taxonomy (NCBI): domain Eukaryota; kingdom Metazoa; phylum Arthropoda; class Insecta; order Hymenoptera; family Scelionidae; genus Aradophagus; species Aradophagus sp. ZL-2020. Next base: position 2,893 of record JABFOV010002133.1, on the reverse strand, counting down.
ACGAGACCAGCAACACTTAGCCGTATACGAGGTTCTTGAACCATTCTGTACTTCAAGTCAACGCCATTCCAAAAAACTACCATATATTTTATAAATTCGTCTATATTTTTATCGTGATCACTGTAAATTAATTATAATGTTTTGATTCGTAAAATTTATATGAGAAACGAAAAAATATAACAAAATCACTTACGAAAAAAACAGGGTATAATATACCTTATTTTATTTTTACTAAAAAATTTATGGTAATTCAAATTCTGATAATATTTTTCTGCCAATAAAATCGATTGAAAAATATGTTTGTTTTTGAATGAAATGTACGTACGAAAAAGTTGTATAATCTGTCACAACTAATATTTCTGGATAAATACGTCTAGAACGTTTACGTCTTGACTTGCTTGGTATTTTTTCATCGCTCAGTGGTAATAAATTTAAATTAGCTTTCAACAATTTCTGAAAATCTTGACAACACGATTCTTATGTTTCAATTTGTTTTTGACGTTAATCAAAGATATAATTTAATTTTAACTAAAAAACTTGACTTTAAAATAGATAAAATAATTCACTAAACTTACTACGTGGTTTACTTTTAAAAACGTGGTTTACTTTTTTAGTATTCATTTTAATTACTTCATGATCTTCGGTATAAATTTCATTGTCATTCACTGATAAAGGATCATTAAAAATACTTCTCCTATGTCTAGTTCGGTTAGCAGAATGTGAAATTGGACGAATCAGGAGATTGTCGATCATTCCATACTACAGTAAATATTAAAAAATTATTAAAATTCGAAAACAATATACAGCAGCTCTAATATTTAAAAAAGATTATATTTACTTACAAATGTAGCATGTCCCCTAATATTATTACTTATCAGTAAAGCAATTTTTTCATTTAAATTGTGATATAGTTGGAAATTTAAATTCTGTAATAAAAAAGAATATGTATAAAAGTATATGTGATAAATTATATGTTAAAATTTGATACAAAAAATTTTGAATAAACATACGTGTTTGTATTCGACGTACTTTACTCCTGTTTTACTATTCTTGTCTTTGTACGACAAATAAACCGGTGTATTTTTGCCAAATAATACATTATTGTTTGGTTTGAGATACAATTTATAATCTTTTTGAAATGCTCTTATTCGCATCAAAGGGTCTACATTCCTTTTATGCAACGTGTGAACAACTGGAACTATATCGGAATCTGTTACGAAAAGAAAATAAAATTGATTTAAATGACAGTGTTTTACTTTTTTTTTTTTATCAATCATGTAAATATTATATCTGATATTAAAAAAAAAGAAAAGAAAAAACTTACTATCATCTATCATGTCGTCAAAGATATCGTTAATTCCCTTAGGAACAGCGTCATTCAACTAAAAAAAAATAAAAATTATTGTTAAAGTACTCATCGTGATATTAATTGTAGTATATTTTTTAATTAATGTTTTTTACGAACCTTTGCGCCATTTGCGAATTGCACAATTAGTGCAATAAATATACAATAAACATTAGACATCTTTGTAACTAAAAAAGCAGCATACGATTATATTAGCACTTTTATACTGTATAACTATCCCCTCTATTATTATTATTAAAAGGCGACGATTAATAGTTGTTGAACCAATCATGAAGCTGTATTTAAGTCGTAACCCGTACAAAAAGATGAAGTAATTTGATTTTTTAATTGTCATACGAACAACATTTCGTGCGTTCGCAGCACTAAAGTGTTAATGAGTAGTATTATTGATTATGATGAAGTAATTCCTCGTTAAAAAATCACATTTTATTTTATAAAGTGAAAAACAGACGTTGGTAAAATATTAAAATACCTACTCCAAGACTTACATTTTATTTACTTGTTTCTTGTTGTACTTTTAAGTCCACCGACTTAAAAGAATTAACAATTGATTGCTTTCCAATGATTCTTATATAAGGAACCGATATCACTTTGAATATTTAATTACAGGGCTCCTTTTTTCTGTTAAATTTAACTACTTGTAATTAAGAGCATAGAGAGAAATACTTCAATTATAAAAAAAATTTATTTCCGATAAATGAATAATATATTTATAAATGAAAAATATAAATTTGTATATAATTAAGTTTTACAGATAAATAATGTTTATCGGAAAAAAGAAGCGATAAAATCACTGAATCATTCAGGTATCGGCAATTCAATATGGACGAAATGAATAAACTCATTGAATTAAATAATATATTATGTTTTAATTAAAACATTAACTTAACATTAACTTAAAACATTAACTTAATACTGTGTTATTATTTTTGATAGTATTTTACAGGACAATAGGTCTTTACTTTCACTTGAAAAGTAATGAAAAATAATTTCTAAATTATAAAAGGTTGTGTTTGATAAAAAGACAAGAATTTATTTATAAAAATTTATTGTATTAATATTTAGTATAATTTAATTGTAATAATTATGAAGGGAAGTTTTTCGGAGAATCTACGCATTTTCCAAGAATACATATCTGAAAATATTAATTTTAATTATTAATAGATCACTTGAATATTTGGTTTGTATACAAAATTTTTCAGTGGTAAACAAGTTATGCTAAATCAATATAATCTCATAGCCAATAAATATAACAACAACAATAAATCAATATAAAAATAACGTTCAGTGAGAGAAAAAAGAAAGTAAAAAATTACAATTCTTCTAACAGTTTGAGAACATAAGTCTTTTAACATGAAAATTACTATCGAAAAATAATGAAAATTGTAACTTATCTACATTATTCCGTCATTTTAATTTGAAATTACTTTTATTTTTGATAGCAGTTTTCATGCCGAAAGACTTATGTCCTCGAACTGTTAGAAAGACTGTAATTTTTACATTCTTTTTTCTCTCAGTGTTCAATGG